>JAQFZY010001054.1:0-18596 GCA_034696285.1 Hypogastrura burkilli
CCAACCCGGGTAGGTTAGCCCATAAGATGGAAATAGTTGTGGGTGTTATGATGCCCGAATATTTAAAATGTTGTATGTATTCTTGGGCGTTTCCCAATCGGGAGGATTTTTGTACGAGACCGGACTCATAGTTCGGAGGAGAGGAGAATTTTGACATTCAGATTATCTTGACCTTCAAATAAACCACTCTGCCCCACTCAACTCGTATTGACTTAACATTAATTCATTAAACATTAATTAATTGACTCGAATTAACACTTATTTCTTTAGAACATTAAGTCCCCGCTCCGCACTTATTCCTAAAACATTAAGTCCCCGCTCCGCCCCACGCTACCATATTATAATATACTATGCGTTGTTTACTTCGAGTTTACATATAATTCATGTTAGTGTACTTGATCCTACGATACATGCTTTGATGGCATATAAGGCATTCAATTGAAAAATGGTTAAACGCTTAGCCGCGCGACCCGTGAAAAGAGCCATGTCAAATAGCTGGCTTCTCAGGACTTGGCAGCAAATACGAGGAAACACGGCATGGAATGAGCGATAAATTGCATCTTGTTAAGCGTTGTAAAAATTTCGTTGTATGATAATCGGCCTTAGTAGGAGCGGGTGGGTACAACGATCTCGTCGAAGCGAATCAGAAACTGTCTTATTATGTTCAATTACATATGAACTTTACGGAGCAGTTTGGGGTGTGACGGACGGACAGACGAACACCCGGATCATCCCATAGACCTTTATGGTCTAAAAATTGGACTTCGAGCGATGTTCACACAACCGCTCACAAAGCAATTGACAACTGAGAGAATTGCCAAATGTTTCTGGGCCTGGGCCTGAGCAATGATCCGCGATTACGATGTCAGCGCTCTCCAGCGCTAAGCTTATGTAAGGAGTTGGAGTATGTGACGTATTGTGTATTAGGTATCGGTAATACATAATGTATGTACATGGACAATAGTGTCAAATAGATAATTCAGAGGGGCGCGGGCTCGGCTTCTTCTTGTCGTCTCCGGACGCGGGCTTGATTCAAATCCACGGCACGGCCCAACCAGCGGGTTTTCAACAGAAGAAACGTAGAGGGCGTTCGAATCCGCAAGGCGTAACTTTCCTCCCTAAAGCGCATTGTAGCGTAGGATGCAAATTATATGTTCATTATTAATTGTTAGCCATAATCAATACACAATACTAGCCAGATTAAATCCCCCAGCCCGCGCTGGCCTAATCCTAGACGCTGGGCGCCGAGCGTTTAGCCTTCAAAGGAAATGAGTGTTAAAATTACTTATTCAAACCTAACCTACTGTTGTTAAGGATGCCTTGTGTCGGAGAAGCAAAATAAGCAAACTACCTCGGCACGGGTCGCAGTCGCAGGTCGCTGTCAGAGCTGATGGTTAAGTAGGAGTGTGTGAGGGTGGCAGTGTTTGGTAGCGTGCCCGTGTAACTATAATTTTTTACATTGTCTTAAATTGGTAGGGATCAAATAATTTATACTTGACCCTTCTCCTTGACAGCAGCAGCATCACCAGCATCCAACAGCTGGGCGAATAAATTTCCCCCTCACTCTCGGCTTCGGGTTCCAGTTTAAGTCAGATCGAATTCAAGGGTCAAAGGTAAAGAAATAATATATGTAATGTATGTACCTACTAAATCACAGGTAATAGTTAATACGTCAACATCTGTTAATAACCTAAAACCTGAGTATAATTTATGTCTCACGGCTTACTTGCCCAAAGGTTCTATTAAGCTAAGCATAGGTCATAGACTGGAGATTCTACATTGGACATCCCCAAACTCGCAAGCAGTTTAGTCTCATCCTTGAAGTTTGGCTCCTTCTTTAAAACGGACATGCGTTCTCAAAGGGAAGTAATACATACTAGTTACATAACATATGTACATAATAGTACATGGTTTTATTATACCTATACATTATTTGGGACTTCCGGCCTGGGAGCCGCAGGATCAAATCGTAATATTCTTGCGTAGCATTCAAAGGTTGACCTACATCCCCCGAGTGGGACTCATTACAGATTACAGGGCAAATTCTGAAGTTGAGATTAGCTTTTTGGAAGTATCCTGGGGATTATGTTATATCAATTTTCACGCTTGGGTCCCTTCCGCCCTGCGGTACGTCTACGTAGTATACTACCTACTGTCATAATAAAAACTGTTGGGTCGGAATTCTAATTTAGAGTAAATGTAACTTCGTCCTGGTAGTTGGTGGCTTCAACTTCGACTTATGGTTTCGTACTAATTCCAACTACGGGGAAAGGAGGTCACGGAGTAATGCTGTTATCTAATACATACATAGTAGGAGCCGTACGTTGCCTATAAGCTATGTCTACAAGTTTTTACCTCAGGAAGAGATTAGATGAGTCTGTACAGAGAACTGCAAGGAAAGTTCAGAATTAGGTGACCTCGTGACTGGGTAGCTTTATATGCCCATTTGTTCAATCAATCCACCTTATATAATAAATGAATTTACCGGGAAAGCGAGGCTTGGTGAAAGTTTGCCTTGGTTTGTGTCAACTTTGCTGTATCCTTGTTTGGCTTACTCATGGAGGCTATTTATGTGAGGTCCCCTAATGAAAGTAGAGAGAGCCTGGTCATAGGTCATAGGTGGAGGGGCCTTGTGCTGAGTGTTGTGGGCCAATATATCCTGATTTCCCGGTCGTACGTAGGCCGGAGCCCCAGCTTTTCCCCGTGAGGATTGCGGTAGATAGCTCATGTATTTTAGAGGACGTAGAAATAGGTTTACCTAGCCTAGCCCAGCCTTTTTGGAGGGGAGGAGATAAGGGAAAGTGAAAAGCTAAGCCGTAAGAGCCGCAACCCGGAGTCATAATAATGGATAATGGGAAAGTAAGAGAGGATACACTTGAGAGCTAAATAGTGGAACAGAGGAGCTGGAGGGATGTCCACTATCTCTGCTCCTGTCCTACGCTGTGTGTAAGTATGTAGCTAGGCGGGCATTTCGGGCGGAAGCCTTCTTTTCGGTTTCCCAGCCCAAATGAATGTGAGCTCGAACATCTATCTCTCACTTCCCCCGACTGATCAATGTTTCATCTGGGTCCAATATATTGGTCCCAACTTCTAATGGCCTTGTTATTCTGAACCAGGGAATCCTCTCCAAACCACCCATTAACCCAAACTTAAACTCCCTTTACGGGTAAAAAGGCCTAAAAAGTCGGATCCCGCCCGGATCCCCTATTCACCCTGCCCACAGTCATGTATTGAGCCTCAGTTCCACGGCTGAGCCCTGGCCTGGGAATCAGGGCTTCCTATTCATTTACTAAATTCGTCAAACGCTGTATTAACCAAATGTCAACATTCTACATAATACTGCACATCTGTACTTTTGAGATGTGAGTGCGGGGGACTCTTGACTTGACATGGGCGTAGCAGATTGGACAGCTATTGTTATTTTGATTAGGGAAATTAAATTATTTTGCCACAATCCTGGTCCTGATTTACGGATATATACGAACATCAAGTAGGAGTAGGGGCTGATGACGATGACTGCTACTCTTGGTTGGCTTTAAGTTAGGAAAGAGCAAATTGCAGTTTAAATCATATAATAAACTATGGTGTACACAGTAGTATGATCTATGCCAGAAAATCGAATTTGAAAACAGTTTAGTTTCCGCCTTGAGCCTTGAGATGAGGGGGTGGGGGGATGATTGTGCATAAAGGGTTATTATGATTGTTGAAGAAAGTTACCTTGGCTGTTGAGACCTACCACCGTTGACAGGCAGTGGAAGAAGTGGAAGTACAAAGTAAGTATTATACTAATGGGATAACCCCCGCCGTCTGGAAACTCTCTTTCAATAATCCTCCTGATTTATTGGTTCACCGTAGTAGTAGGTAGTGTAGTAGTCCTACTTCTACTTCATACTATGTATATAATATTGCTGTTCTGTGTTCCAGAGTGTAGCCCAAGAAGCCAGCCGGTCTTAAACTTCCATTCCCACAAGGCATAAGCTGTTAAAGACTTCTCCCGTAATCGGTCCGACTCCCACGACCCGCTTGTCGTCACAACCCATTTCTTTCCCATGTCCAGGCTATCAGGAAAAATACATCCTCCAGTCCGGTCCGGAGTTCTCATCATGCTTACTGCTGTAGATTATTAATATTTTGCAAGGCATGCATATGTTACAGATTGTTTACGAATTTGGACAATATGCATATTGACTGGTCAAGTGGGGAAGTAGAATCAAATCAAGGCTCTCCCTATTGAAATCTTTTTTTTTGCATTTTGTTACAGCTTGGCACTAGAGCAGAATTTTATGCTTCTTCCCAAGGTACAACGGTATGTGTAGAAATTACTTATGACAATTAAGAGTGGGAACACATGTATTTATTTCGGATATTTTATTAATTGCTAAGCATCTCTTTGCAAATTAAATTAGACCTTACACTATTGGAGAGAGCCTAGCAGTTTGCTTTAGAGCCAATCTTTATAGCAATAAGTAAAATAATGGCTTTCAATACGCAATTTTGGATGGATTGAATACCACTTCCCAAACTGCCCAGTAAGCATGCATACTGTCCATTTTCCCTCAAAATCTACAACACAAGTTGGAGATTGGAGATGTTCTTCTGTATTCGGAAGTAGTCAAAAAATCCATCTGGCTTGTCGTCCTTTTGAGGATCTTTCTAATTGAGAAGGAAGGTATATTTCCCTAGCCTAGGAAAACCTATCAAAGGATTCCCATTAAAAGTAAAGCTTCAACTTTGAAACTTGTCAGGGTTTTATGTAGAGGAGGTTTAGGGCGGAGGAGCCATGGAGCCAAATCGTGACATTTTTCGGATGAAGGGCTCCACATATCCTGGAACCTGGGAACTCTCAAAGGACTTTGGGGTTAGCTCTAAGGTCAAATATTACACAATGGGACGGAGGAAGGGGAAGATTAAGGATGGGCAGCCCTCTCTATTTACTCTCCATTTCCTAATGCCCAAGACACACACGATCCTTTGTCGAAGGGAGTTTTCAAAACTGATAATTTATTTCCTCCAAGTCCAAGTTGTTCTTCGTTACCCGAGTCCCGTCCCGGAGATGACGAATGACAGAGGCCGGGTCCGCCTAACCACCAAAGTTTTTGTCTGGACAGGAGAAGATATTTGTGGGATTAGTGGCGGGCGTGGAGAGAGCTGGGGCGTTGACAGAGGGAAGGTTGGTCGGTGGTAAAAGATGTGTTCCTGTCCTCTTAGGCCTTTCCCCTAATCTGTAAAGTCTGGACCGAAGAAGGTAAACCAGTGCGCGGAACTCGGGCGGGCGGCACTCAGTCACTTCGGCCTCCCCGTTCTCGGACTTCCACAATATGTAAAGGGCTTCCCCCTTGACTCCCGGCCCGCTTTTTCGGGAGTTCATCTATCACGGCCAAGCCCGAGATTAAGTGTTTTCTTCCAGCAGCCGAGGACCGGCCTTTTCCCAAAGCTCTTAACCTTTCCATTTGTTAGGTCTCACCACTCCCAGCCTCGCCTGGTGGCCGGGCGGTGAGTTCCGGGTATTTGTAAGGTCAGCCCTAAGCGGGTTTCCCCGGAAATGCCCTTGCTTAACACATGGGCTTTCACCCGAACCCTATGAATTTTTGTACGCGTTCTAGGAGGACGAGATAAGACGACGCTTTTTATTTTGAACCTCTACGTCCTACCTAGTAAATTGTACTCTAAATTAATCAATACTTGAAGAGGCCATCAGGAAAGGCTGGTGACGAAAAATGACACGGAAGAACTAGAAATAAAAAACCAGGTTTTCGTAATTCTGGCTTTGACCGAATAGGTTTGTCAGTTCTCCTATTTAATCTAACCTAACCTATAAGTAAGGGATATTCAAAGATATTCAAACATAGCCTAACCTAGGCTAAGCTATCCAAACCCCTAACCTAACCTTAGCTATCCGAACATAACCAAAAATAATTCGGACTATCCAAACATAACTTAGCCTTATCTAACTCGGACTGTCCCACACAATTGTAATCTAACCAAACAAAACTTGGATATGCAAACCTGACCCCTAACCTCTAACAGCCTAATAAGGGTATTTTTCTGGGGAATAAATAGGAACAATTGTTGATAAAAATGACAACATATGTACTTTTGTAGTCCTTAGTAATGAGTGCAGTTGAATTCCTATTGAGTTCCCTTCTAATTACGTATTCTCTTGTGTCTTCACAGAACAGGAGATGGGGGCCTGTGTTGGTAAGCGGAAGCTTCCTGCACCTCAGGAGCCCAATCCTTCCGCCTTCGCCAACCCGCCCATGACCCTGGACTCGGACCGATCCAGAAACCCATCCCTCTCCACGGCCTCTAATCGTGACAACTGGAGCGGGAATCCGCCGTACCCCCCGAGCGTCTTCGAAATTAAGAAAACCTAATGGCCATGTCAAAGTCCTCAACCCTAAGGCTCAGCTAGGAAGAATCTTGAAATGTTACCGTGAGCCAATCACATCCATCCTTCGTTTTAAGGTTGATTACTAATGGACAATCTTTCTCCTCACCCAGTAAAAAATTATAATTATTTAGTCCTAAAACCATCAACATCGAAGAGTCCATTATCTTGCTTGTATAGTAGTTATTAACAGACTAATGGGAACTCGTTACCAATAAACAGCGTCAAGTAATTAAAAAAAGTCTGTGAGTTTTAAAGTTGACAAGGTGTCTCAAAGTTAGCGCAATTCATTACTCTAGATTTAGCCAAATTGAGAGATGCATGCGTGGTTTTAAATAATTTTTCTCATTATGTTTTCGAAGCGCTGGATTTGGCGCTGGAATTCTAGTTTGCCTCGCACAACAGCCCGAACGTTGACCTAAAATCTGTGCTGCGTTACGTGAGTCAGGCCAGGGCCGGAAGAAAGCTGCTGCTCCTACTGAGCCCGAGTATTCAAGTGTTAGGTCCTTCAGAGTGCCCAGGCAGTTCCCGTACATCAAGCCGTCCTGATAAATATTTATTCCTTTCCCCCTCCTTTTAGTCTGGCCCTTCCCGACCGGACACTTTTCATGCTCCTGCCCGGGAGTCCGACCTAGCCAATTCTCCCTTTAATCGTTCCCATTGTTTTGCCGGAATGGCCATTGATGTCAGGAGTGGATAGGGCGAGGACGGGCATTCAAATCTATTCCAGGCTCTCCAGCCTATGCAACCCGCCCTCCTCCGCCACCTTCCAATTCCCCACTTTTGATGTTTCGGAGGGCAGCAGAGTCATTTCTCGGGGTGTCAGGGAAGGGAGGCCCAAAATTGCCCCTTGACTAGACTCCCGGCTCCCGTAATTCCAAAGTGCAGCGGCACTCCTCAATGGATGAATAGGGAACCACAACCATCAGCTTGAGCCTTTTGTAGCCTTTCTTATTGTAAAAAAAAGGCTTCGGGAGTCTCTCCTTTATGGATCCAGTAACTGCTTTGGAGGCAGAGGCAGGATGGCATTTTGGAGGGGATTTTCCTGGGATTTTTTTAAAAACCGCTTGTAGCTACATATACAGTAGTAGATGGTCCTTTAATTAATGTTCACAAAAATATTCTATTACGCATTAATCCGAGCTCAGCGCTCAGTAATTTCGAAGGGTAGGAGCCCAGCTGGGACTGTATCCAAGGACCCAAGCAGCGCCTAGCTCGACTTCCACCCGTACGTAGTAGTACTATGACATTGCTTTTATTCAGTGGAGCTAAAGCGTTCTTGCCTCACTTCGTTCACCAATTGTAGCAAAGTCTTCTATTTCTGGCGCTGAAACGCTTTGTTGGACTAATACGGCATTTGGATTTGTTGGCGAAGGCACGCAGCCAGCCCACAGGATAATGCGGCGCATTGCCTGGGAAGTTGGTCGTTAAATTGAATTAAGTTTAGGCAGTAGCTCATCAAATCCGTCAATGAAATATGAAGTTGGTTTGACTCTATGTAGTCTCGCTTGGGTGACAGGTCAAACTGCATTGGTACTGCTGGTACTGGAACGGGATGAATAGCATTCAGAACTAATATGTTTTAAGCGTACATTTTCTAGCTCCTTGATTTCCTATAAAATAAAACGCACTTTGAAGTATTAAGCGGTTTGAGAAAAAATCCATATTATATGTCTACTGTAGATTTACGTTTCAAGTCAAAAGGATTATCCTTAAATATCTTCAGGTAAATTTTTACGTCGCTTTCTGAGTTCATACATTGAAGAAAGTACTCCAGAAGTGTGGGAATAACTCGAATTTGTATGACAATAACAACAAACAAAACCGGACACAATACTTTTGATTACTGAATTTTATTCTTCGGATTCCCTCATATTTGCTCTTTATCTCGCGTACAAAATTCTAAATATGACTATCTAAGGTTCCAGTCATTTGTTAGCGTTAAGCATAGTTTGTACTAGTAAAATCATACAATCGTAGGGAATAATTCATTTAGAAATAGAGTAATTTCAATAATATACCTAGGTACTACACACAGGTATGCTTCATGAACTCGCTGGTTTATAAGTTACTATAATTATTGCTCCTCTTCTTGAACTGGCCCCTATGTTCCTTTGCAAACTTTCCCCGCTTCCGCTTGTACGTTCCTGCAAATACCTGCCTCTGAACATACTTGCCCAGCAGATGCTTCTTGGCCGGGCACTTACAGTCAAGGATGCCGGTGTAGCGGTCGTTGGGCGGAGTCTCTGGTTCCGCATAGCGTATGCTGAGTACTTCTCCGTAGACGACGTCTGCGTCTGCCTCCATAACCACGGCCAGCCGTCTCCGAATCCGTTGAACAACGAAGGACATGTTCTCTCCCTCACACTGATGATTGAGGAAACGGAGCTCGTTCCCAGACAGGCGGGAGTCAATCTGGGTTTGCGGCGTGAGCCTTGTAAGGTATGACCTTCGGTCTCCCTCAATCTGATCTCCCGCCTCCTCGTTGATGACTTGACCCCCAAGGAGCCCGACTGTTTCCCCCTTCTTAATGTCATCCCCAGCCAGTAGGCCCAGGCCCATCTCCGGGGAATCAGTGTCATAGACGACGAGCTTTGGCCCGTCAACTTCTCCGCTCTCAACATTGTCCAGATATTTAAGGGTTCTTGAGGTCACGAAGCCGGCCTGGGTCAGGTAGTCCAAGGCGATTTTGGTCTCATCCCGACCGTCATACAGGAAACCAGTCGTAGCGTGCCGCTGGATTTGGTCGTTGAGGAGAATGATTGGTTTTACGATTCGGGCCACGGGCAAATCTGAACCCGCCATTTGAAAAGGTTATATCCGGCACCTGAAAGTAACATATTAATAGTAGCTTTAAGTATTTAGTTCAATTCCGCAGTGCACCGTATTACACAAGGAATGTATCAAATATTTCTTAATTATGATAAGTTTTAATCATTTTGAAGCATTCCTGGTAAGCATTGCGCATATTGTAGTCAGTACAAGATAAATCCGACCCTGAACTTACCGGAAAGCGTTGATGGCGATGACACTGAAATTATGTAGTCACCTCGTTGGGCAGTGGACAAGTGACAAACTAATAAAGTGGACGACGAAGTAGTGCAGCAGTTAAGATTTCGTTTTGTAGTAGATCAAAGTGCAGCAACTATGTACTTACTAGTACTGAGGTATACACTTAAACAACGGAAGACTGCAACTGGAGAGAGCTGTGGAATTCTTTCGACTACGAAGCGGAGCTGGTGTGTCTGAATTGACTTTGGGAATGCTTAAAGTGTCATAAGAAATATTACGAAACAAAATTCAATAATACTTATCGGTATCAAGAGTTACAGCCATGAGGATTAGTTAAGTTCCGTGTTTCACGAGTTACCTATGTACATGCATTACGTATAGCATGTACAACTAGGTAGGTTAGGTACTAACGGCCACCAACACGGTAACTTTGGAAGTCGGTGGTATATTCAATCCGAGGCATACGGGACGGGGTACTATGTATATACTGTAATACGTAATATTTTTAAATATGCAAAAATAGCGGATTACGACATTATACCAAGCCTGTGCTTCTTGGTCACAACATGTTTCGTATAGATGCCTAAACTAAAACCAACAACGTAAACGACCACTTTCTGTGCATACAGGACACTGACAATACTAGCCTCCGAATGTTGCAGATTGTATCTCGGGCAGTACCTAGGTTGCTAGTTAGTCTGGGCGCTGGGCAGATGTCGTACTCCAAGTACATATGGTCAAAACTGGCTTTGGCAACGTGGCAATGAGAAACTAGCTGGCTAAGATAGAATAGAACCACTAGATTGCACTGGTGATTGGTTGTGGAAATTCAAATGAAGCTAGAGGGTACGGATCAAGACTTATATAACCAGAACCAGGTGTACCTAACATAAGAACAATAGACCAGTCACCAGTCACCAAGATACTAAGGTGCCACATTCAATGTAGGTGATCATTTTACATATACTACTGTAAATCTACAATCAAATTGCTACAATTTTTTGTATTGTCTAAGTCAGTCCCTGGCCTGCAGGGCAAGTACATATAACTTTGTACTAAGTTAAAACACACTCTCTCTTCACTAAATATATACATTTAATAAAATGAACGCCGTGGTTTGAAGTCGCGGGTTTGGTGTTTAATAATTTATTTACGTGTTGGTACTCAATTAAGATTAACATTTCTTGAACTCCATAATATGAAGTTGTATTATTATTTGAATTTAAACCGGTGGTGTATCAATTAGTAGTAAATATAGGTATATAATATGGTAAACTACAGTAATACAACGGAAAGTAAAGAATAATGTGCGGAGGTTTTGCTTGCTATATAACCCACAGTCGTTGATGATCATATGACACCTGACATGCCAGCTAGTGAAGATAATTATCTCCAAACTTTTCCACGCATACTGAATTATACTCCCATCCTAACAGCATAATGACGTACTGTACTTCTATGCGACTCACAAATCAGAATGTCGTCGGATTTATACAATCCAGTATCCAGTATAGGTGTAATTATTTAAATGAGATTTTCACTCTTCGATTGGAGTGAGCCTAATTTAGTGTAAACCTGGGCACATCATTTAGTTAGTCCTTCCGCCTGTTCCAAAAAATATAGGGCAGCCGGGAAAGTCTTGGAATTGACAATTGACCCGCATTCAAGATATACGGGAGTCTCTGGGAACTTGGAATTAATAGTCGAAGCCGGAGAAGGAGCTCTTCCCATCATTTAAATTAGATTTTATATCTGGGAACTGAATCCACATATTTCTCTCATTGAGCCCTCTGGCCCACAAATCTATTCAGCAGAGGTCAAATAAATCGTTCCCTGAAATTAGAATTCCTTGATATGGTCAAAAGAAGAGAAATGGGAGTTGGCCTATATAAGTAAAGGTGGCCTATGGAACCTACTATGGGAAGGGACCTACGCAACTCTAGTCATCTGTAAAAGTAGTCCTGATGGAAATTGTTAATATATTGTATAAATCCGACTTATTAGTTGGGCTTCCGGAGGAAACCCGCCTGATTTATGGAACATTAGTCTTTGACTCTGACTTTCCCATTCCCTTTCTCCTTCATTTAATTAGAGCCCGAATAAAGAACGATTTGGAGGCAGATTCCATCTACCAGCTCAGTCCTACTTGCATCAGCAGTTTGGGGTTCCCAAATTATGAGGCCATAACCGAAGGTCAGAGTAGAGCGGAGGCTGTGGTCTATAGCCTGTTCCAAGGTCAGAGCCCCCCATGTATGCTGTACCGTTACCAGAGTTGGGTCAGAGGTCAGATGACGCCTCTAATCACGTATACTGAGCTTAGGTTAGATTTGGACGCCGAATGAATTTCTCATGCCAACAGCGTTAGGTACATGGACTCCCGTGGTCATTTCTTGCATACGCGTTCCTCGGATAAGGTTAGGTTTGGACGCCGTTTATATACACTATATGGCTTAGGTTTGCCTTGTACCAAATTGACCTCCGGCTTTCCCTTGTCCAACTAATTAGATACACTGCCCGGAGGTCCTCTCCCTGTTTATTCATTTTTGAAATTATAGTAGGTCCGAGGCTCTACTGCTTGTGGAAGGATAGTTTGACACTAATTTATACAGCTTGTTCCCAGCCAGCCAGTCCCTGTCTTGTGTTCCTGTATAATTACGGTGGTCGGGTACATGCTGTAGCCGAGGCTGGATAGTCTAGTCCGGGGCCCGAGATTCTGAAACTAATAGAGGCTGGAATGGGGCGAGGCCGGAGACGATCGTTTTGTTCTTGTCATCAGCATCCTTGGGCCTAAATGAGGGACGGGAGCCGGGCCGGGGAGGACTGGAATTCATGATAAGAAAAACCGCAAAAGCATGATGGCCAATTTATTATCCATCGTGTCGTAACGAGCAAAAAAATCCAGGAAGGGAGCTGAAGCCGGATAATGGACTGCCTGACTCTTATTTCATCTTCCTCAATCATTAGGCCCCTTGGTGGCTGGAATACTGTAAAGGAGCCTCATTCTCACTGCCACGGCGGGGATCGGCCTAATAATAGGGACTTCCGCCTTTTGGCTAATGCAGGAGCTCAAAGGTGACAGAGACCTTGCTGGACATTGGACTCCCCCCCGCCCGCCCACTCACTTCCGACCAGGGTGTTATGATTTCAGAATTATTCGATAGCCAGATTTCGAGATTTCGAGATTCAGCCTCGAGAGAACTAGAGATACCGAGATTAAAATATGGAAAAGCAAACGCTTTAACTTACAATTTCCCTTTAAATAAAATACTAAAATTCAATTTGCCATATCTGGTTGCCCATTCTTGCACTTTTGATTTAATTGCATAACAACCGAGACTTTTAAAAATGTAAGCATAATCCTTAAAACAGCTAAAAATAGATTTATAGTTTTAGTAGGTACCTTAATATTTGTTAATGCAAATACACTGTAAATATTACTCCTGGTATTAGCTTTCGAGTTTCGAGTAGTGAAAGTTCAATCACTACAATGCACTTCAGGGAAAGTGGCAAGTACATATTATCAGGGTTGGCATGTTTTAAAACATTGTTTTAAAACATGTTTTTTATTCGATAAAAAGCATTGTTTTAAAACATTTTAAAAAAAAGTTTTTTTAATTAATAAAAAACATGTTTTTAATTTAAAATAAAAGTTTTTTTTTCTTTAAAAAAAACTTTTCTTTTATTTATAAAAAACATGTTTTAAACAATCAGAAGCGATTTTTTTGCTTGTTATTAAAAAAAACGTTTTTTATAAAAAAAAAAAATATGTTTTAAACAATAAAAACTTTTTTTTTGATTTGTTTTAAGAAAAAAACATGTTTTTTCCAACCCTGCATATTCTGAACAATTCCATATAACAGATAATAAATAGGATATGATAATAGGACCAAACTACCTGTAAAAAGTCGTTCTACTATATACTAGAACGGAAATAAAATGGAAACAGAAGAAAACCATAATAAAAGTACAGTAAAAAAAAAAATCGAGTTTAAAAATAAAATTCTCTTTTTCGTTTTAAAATTGTGGCTTTATTTTGTTAAAAAAGGAATCTCTAAATCCCAAGATCTAGGTGTCCGACATCGCAATAACGAGATATAAAAAAAAGTCCGAGATTTCAACACTTCGAAATCTCCCACTTCACCTTCTGCCTGTCCACCAGCCCAATTTCCCTCTTGATCTTGAGCTACTGTAGAAGGGCTCTCGGGTCAACGGGTCCAATAGTTCCAGAAAAAGGTAAATCAACTGGAAGTGCAAGGAGGGGATAAATCACAATCGCTAAGGCTGCCTATCGTTTCTATCAACGGATATAAAAAATGACACAAAACCAACCTACAACCCTAAAACGACTCATAGTACTTACATGGATTCCCGGTCACATTGGCGAGTCCGAGCTGGCGAATTTTTTACCAACACGGGTTGACTTCGAAATCGAGTCGAAAACAGGCCTGCAATGGGCACTTCCTTGTCACAAGTAAAATCAAACTGACGCTATGTCTGATGCTCTTCTGTACTTCCTACTTTTTTCCTTTAAAATTTCGCTCAATTTGCTAGAATTTACATATTGCTTGCCTGTCTATTTAACCTGTATATGGTCAAAAGGTATATCTTACAAGGACGGTCAATGGTTGACATTGGTCAACCGGTCAGTGCTGCCAAGTCTACATAAGTTCTATGAGTGATACATGAGGCAAGTACAATGATGAGGTGGCAACACTGTGCCGGATTGGGCCAGCTAGATGCGTATGTAGAACTCGGTATTGATCATTCCCGTTACGAGTTCCCTTTTTTCGCCAGTTTTTGGACCAAGAAACAATTTTCGCGGAAGGGTATTGTACTCCATCTATCCGAGATGTTGTTTATTTTATACAGAAATGGTGTGGCAAGTGGCAAGGATTAACAAAAAATTCTATAATTTTTTTCATAAATTTTGCGATCTGGTTAGAAAGTTGACAGTTGTCGACGATTGACCATATACGGGTTGTTGTCTTAGCCGGATTAACACTCAAGCACATAGGCTCTTCGGTCAACTGTACATTCGGTTAAAAAAACATCGATAAGAAGTACTTTCGATCGAATTTCGTTCGATAAAATCGATCGAATTTCCGCCGATCGCGGTTCCTGGCCGAAGTAATGCACGTCCCTTAGCACTAACAAGTTACCCCGCATAAATAACACAAGGACACATCTAAAATCAAGACATTTGATTGACCATTTTACTGGTATAGCGAATTTTTCTTAGTAGCAGCGTAGGACGGGTCTTGTCTAGTCAACAAATTTATTATGCAATCATCCGTACTAATAATAATGTAAAATTACAATAAATGTTGTATTGTTTAATATCTTTCCGTACTGTAAAGGGTGGTAATGGTGGGCGTGTAGTAGGATGTGTATTTAAATAAAGCAGAGGGAGGAATCGGATTCCTTATGACTAATGAATATGTTAGTCTAACCATTATACATATAATTATGACATAATTTGAGGTCGTGGGACCCTCCTGGTCTCAATTCTCAGCCTACACCCACCAAACTCGGCCCAAAAAAGCTATGACCAAAATACAGGTCCAGTTCGTTGGACAGAAATTTCGGGTCAGCACTTTAAGGGCCAAAAACATGTCCCCTAGCAACGGATTTTTTTAGAATTATGTTGACATTTTTCGAAATTCTAAAGGGAATTGTTTACACTTTTATTTCCGCCATAGCTCATAACAACCCGGGCCCGAATGAGTTCGTCACTTTGATACATCACAGAACCAAAAGTTATTTTCTCATCTGTACTGAAATAAGAAAATTAATCGGATATTCAACAAAAAAAACTTTTAATGAGCCCACAATTCCAGTTCCCCCTACATCACGACTACGGAATACAATTGGCCTTTTTGTTCGTTTAAAACGGAGTACAACTTCAATCAGTAGATTGGTAGCGCTTCTTCCTATAAAATGCCTAAATCTGAGGTGTAAGTACATATAGCATCACGTTCAGTAAGTACACATTTCCGTGACATACCTTCATGCGTTCTACTATGTAAGACCTTAGTATTTTGGTCTATATTATTAGTAACTAATTACAAAACCCAATCTTTGAACAAATTAGTTCCAAACGTAGAGCCAACCTCACTAAGCGGCGGAGCCGCGTGCGCAAGTATAAGACAGAAGCAGAAGGCGACGTCGTTACATGTAGTGCATATGTATGTATAATTACTACATACAAACTCGTAATCTATAATAGCTAATATTACAATGTTGCTGGAGTTACTGTTGATTTTTCCTCGATTCGTCCGCCGTCTTGAACTTCTTTCTGGCAGTTCCAACACTCACTAACCTATACGACCCCTTGCATTACAGGATTAGGAGTAACTTTATGGCCTACAAAGTCTAACCATTTAACAATGTTGGTAGTTAGGATAACAGTTCTTTTCGGATCTGCAGCCTCACGAAACAAGCAAGTACGAAGTATTAGACAAAAAGGTAATCTGTAATCTATAGATTCTGTAAAAAGCCTTTCTGCAGCCGAAGCCTCTGTACTTTAACTGATTTACCTTTATCGCTGAGGCCTCTGAATTAAAAAAAGGGTTTCAGGGCTCTGCAATTAATTCCACCAAATATATGTATGTATTAAACGTAATATAGCCTCACGCAGTTAGCCTGGGTTTATTGCGGCATTGTAACACGACTTGGTTATTTTAGTAAAGCGGGACTTTTCGACTGGTCACGGTCCGGGTTCCGAAAATTTCGGGACCAAAAAGTTGGTCACGCTACCCTTAGGCGCCACTCAACAACTTTACTGAAGGTAAGGATTATGAGTCAATTGACGAAATGTCATCGGAAAAGAACCATTCTCCGTGGGCTGGCTGGGTTAGACTCAAAAATACAATATTATGGGTATTAAATGTTAGTAATAATGTCAACTTAAAACCGAGGTATCGACCATGCACTCACTCAGGCTCACCATAATCATAATTACTCTTCTATTGGTACAATATCATAAAAAACCAATTGAAAACTCAAAAATCCAAGCCTAACCTTGGAGACGTCTTTAGGGACGTTGTCTTAAGTCATCACTCTTCTTTACCTACCAATAACTTTCTTAGTCCTAGGGCTTAGTTTATGCGCAACTAAATCTGATAATCAGGATTAATAATTATAAATTATAAACTTTCATGATGATTGGTTGAGTGGCTGCTGATAGTTTAATGGCTGGATCGGACTTAGCTTGGGAGGTGGAAGTTATTCTGCAACCGAGACTTCCTTTGAAAGGTCACCTCCTATGGATGAAAGACTCCTATGGAAGCAAATATGAATTAGTACATACAATTAACCAGCAGTTTTTGACAATTGGATTATAGGTTAATGGTCTTACTCCATGTACATTTGTGGTGACGCAATGACGTCGGAGAGGGTCTCATCCTTGACTGAGGTGCTGATGTTGCTCATGTTAGACCCAATAGCTTCGAGCCTCTTCTCAGCGCTCTCATATACCTGAATGCCAAGCAAATATTTCACCAATTGTTAGAACAATTTTCAAGGAACTATAAAAAAAGGCCCGGCACCACATTTCAATCTTTCATCTTAAGAGAATTATTTAATTCATTATACGCCAATGCGCTCCGCAAAACACTTGAACCAAGTATCCTAGGGAACCTTCTTCAAGAATTCGCTGTAAGCTGGAAAAAAAGGAGCCCTATAAATTAGGTCCGGCAGCTGCCATATGTAAATGTGAAGTGTGCCCAAGAACTGAAACAAAGTTCAAGAGAACCAGAACGGGATTCCCTCTGACGCTCTACAATAATTTCCCTTTGTACTTACTACTACTGGTTAAAAGTTACAATTTGCATTTATAACATCTCAATTCTCAAGTACGTCTTAAAACACTCGACCGCAGGCCTTATAAGGCAATACTGCATCAATTCAGCGAAAAAATAAATGTAATAAATATATACAATGTCAACGCCATCGGCGGGGTGGGTGCTGGTACTATTACTACATCTCAACATATGTATGTATCAAATGTCGGACTCATTCACTAAGTACATATTTACTTAAGTGTCATCTCGTAAAGTAAGTATCTGTATTTTTACTTTATATTTTTATACTTTTAGCATTTTTACGCCGCATTTAGAAATATGCACAAATTAATTTTAAAAATTATGTAATACTCAATAAATTATATATAGATGAATTACCTCTTTTGTGATGGTCTCAGTGACATTCACAGCTTTCTGGAAAGCCTCCGTCATGTCCTTAGTCCTCAATGACGGTGTTGTGTTCTTATACCTGATGAATCGTGAATATTGGTTGTTAAAAGGCAGCACAGAGCACGGGGAATAAAGAAAGAATTTTCGGCTTCATTAATCAACCAATCCATTCACGTTTTCATTCCCTGCCACGGTGAAGGCTATACATAGCATAATCTCCCATTTTCTCCGCAGACTAGTATTCGAAGGTCATTTTAAGAATGACATGGGATTTCCACTTTTAATTTTACACACCTCTGCGTCACGGGCTTGGCCGGCTACGTTACTTAGTAGTGTCAAAAATGAAAAATTAGTAACCTGAATTATAATTATTATAAATTAGGAGCATTCCGCTTCGACAAATGAGATCCATAGCCTTTCATAAATAACGGATTATCCCGTTCATTAATGACCCCACACGGACCGCTTCCCTTACCTTTGGAAATTCAGGAACCTTGGGAAAATCGAGCTCGATGATATTGGGCTACTCTGGCTTGAGCTTCTCAACGGTCTCCTCAACGGTCTCAACTGCAGCCGAATCCTCAGAAACCAGTTCTGGGACCGTGACCTTGTCCTTCACTTCCTCCTTAATCTCTTCCGACAATCTGTATCAAAAAATCAATAATACAACCCGTTGCCGAAATTGAGCACAAAGACAACGGCGTATAAAGCCAACGAATTTAATAGTGTTTGAGTTAATTTCGTAATTTATTAGAAATCGAAATCCTTCGTTCGCAACTCTTGGTTTATACTTTTAAAGGGACGTTTCAACTTAAAAGATTTTCGTATGTTTTGACGCCGTATTTTTATAATCATGGAATTTGAATTCGCCGGTCTCACCTCAGCTTCAAAGTTGTATCTGGACTAAGTGGTCATGTTAATCGATCTTATCGTTTCAGGTTGGAACCAGCCAGGCCGGCGTCGGGGGCACGCTGAGGGTGTCAGTGATGATGGTAGGGCAGTTC
>JAQFZY010001055.1:0-18584 GCA_034696285.1 Hypogastrura burkilli
TCGGGCCAGGTATCAACCCGACCCGGCCCGTGGCCCGACCCGAATTTTCACGGGTTCAAAAATCTCAGCCCGACCCGTCACGGGTCGGGTCGGGTTGAGCCCGGCCCGTGGGCATCCCTACTATAATCCCAATGCAACAGAATTTAATATCTAAACCGCTAAATCATATGTTTTTCCGGCACGTATGATTAACCCATATCCTAGTTGAACAGCTAAATGTCTGAAGCCTATATTATGACTTGTTAAAAATGGTCCAGTGAACTCTGCCCAGCCGGCAATCCAGAACTCAAGATATCCTATCGGTACTTCAACGAGACTGGGAAGTGCTACACGCCTGGAAGAGGTGATAATCCCTGTGGGGAGAACATGCTCTTCTATTCACTTCCTGGAGATCAAGTTTACGGAGACTGCGACTGTAAACGCTATGCCGGCTGTGACTATCGACCGCTCGTATACTGGCTCCGGGCAAATAGATGCTTTCACCTGTTCGAGCAGGTAATACTGAACAATATAATGTAGTCATAGAAATTAAGACCTCTGGTAACGAATGCCTCGCATTTGTAAACGCTAACAGGGACCTTGCAAGGCTGGAGAGTGGCTGACATTTGATAGGCGTCATAATCCTGCCTGCACAAAACGAACATGCCCTCAAAATAAAGACGAGGATCCCCTAAAGATCTGGATCTCCTTTCATGGAACTTGTCACCAGTTGTCAACACGGGCATTTTGTAGGAAATCAAATGAAACAATTCATTACGAAATCGGGGACTTAGAACCAAAATGCTTCGATACGCCTGTTGACACGCCGACATGCGGAAGAACTAAAACCGTATTAGCGGGGGCCCCAACGCTTCCATGTGGGCCCGGCCAGAAGAAGTCGGGATCTGGAGCCTGTGCTACTTCCGTGTCCTTTTAGGGGTTATGTAGGGGGGCAGATGGGTAACCCTGATATGGAGATGATAAACCAACGTTGATGTTTTTTTTTAATGATTCAGTTACATTTATTTGCTTCATGTTAAATGCTGATATCTATGCAAAATACGGTCAAGGATGAGTACGTACTAACTCGTAATGGAAGTAAGAATTATCGGAAAAATCTTATAGTTCTTATCTTACTTATAGTCAACTGTATCTTATAGTTCAATCCAATGTAGAAATATTATGAATTTGAATTGTAGCCGGGATTAATTAAAATTAAATAGCACTGTTACGCTGCTACCGGATTAACCGGATTACCATCATTGAACTGTCAATTCGCAGGCAAGGTTCAAGGTAGGTACAACAGTAGGCTCTAGGCTCATAATATGTATTTATGAAGCTGTATACAGGGGTATATCTGAAGCGTCGCATGACACTTTGTTTAAATGGGTTTCAGCACCTTTTGGGAAATGTTTGTATAGTGAGAACGAAAGTTTCGGAGAAAGTTTCCAACCGCTAAAAGTTGCTGTATCAAGTCAATCAATAATACATACATTCATTTGCAAATTATACCTGGCACACTTGTGCAAGATCAACTCACGAAGTTCTTCTTATTTCTTACACCAATGATTATTAACGGATAATATAGCTATACACAAGTATTCTCGAATCTCGTATATAGTACAATCCGCATCGAATCAATTGTTAATACGCTTATATGTAGACAAAATGAGTTACACAGTAATGACCATAATTCAAGATTAACCTTGTAAGGTAGCCTATTCTTAATCTGTGAATGTTTGGATGACCCCCAGCCTGGATGTATCAATTCAATGGAAGTTTTATCGATCAACCTCGCAATAAACATAATTGATGTACATAGGTGTACCCGCAACAGTAGAGTAAGCCGGAGCTAATACACAAATATTTGCAGTAGCCTCAACTGAACCTATCCTATAGCTTAGAAATTGCTTTGCAACTCCTTCGATTTATAGAATGAATTCAAGTGAAGGTTACAATCATTTCCCATAAAAACTCCGAGCGTTTTGAAATTTTTTTTTAGTAGGCAATAGTAATAGGTGACTATACTTTCACTTTTGATCAACAGAATAATAGATAAAAAGCCCAAAGTTTATTATTTCTGGGCAGAAAATGGTAGATACATATGAAAACGTTTCCAGAAAACTGACTTACTGAGCTAAGACTATTCAGACTAGTCAGAATTTACCTGGAATTAACTTTATGAGCGGATAAATAATTTAAATCACGGAAACTCACATAGTCAGAAACTGTATTTGGTTGCATAATAATAGCTGTCAACAAAAATGTCGTGTTGGTGAGCAATCAAAAGGACGGTCTTGATAATGCTGCGGCAGTATGTGCTTACCTTTTTGTGCTACTCAAGCCTCCTACTTCCGGGAAACTCTCGGCAAGGGAGTCGCTTCCTGTTCCTTAACATTTGGGCTCTACTGAGTGCACTCGCTCTCCTGCTCAGTTTCCGACACTGCTATACAGAATTAAGTCATGTAACCTTTGGAGAGGTAAAGAAAGATTCCGGAAGGGAATCAATCAAGAACCTGAGTACTCAGAACTCTATTAGTATGCCTTTCGATGGATTACCGAGCGATGATGATGAAGAAAGAGCTTCGGAATCCGTGGTTCACTTTTCCCACATAATTCCTCACGTAGTTAGCAGCATCCTTAACATTTGGTTGCGCCTCATGTCTTGGGTCCTGTTCCCAGTGCTACTGCGGGCTCGGGCTATCGTAGAAACAACGAGTCTCTGGCAAATCAGCAGAGGGTACACATGGAGTGAGGTCAGTTTCCTGGTACTAACAATATTTTCCGCAGGGATACGTCAGTGGGAGGCTTGGCTCCATCCGAGCTCCATGTTTACTTTTGAGCGAGTCATTGGGCACGTCGATGCTTTCATTGGAGAGACGTTCCCGATCCATGTTGCAGGCCTAGCTCTCCTCTGCCTGGTTACACTGATTTCACAGGCACTAGACGAGGTTGCTGGAAGGCTGGAAAATGAGCAGACCCCGATCGCATGGACTGTTGAAGGTAAGCCAGGGTTCACAATGTCGTAAAAGAATGTTCATATGACTGGTAACTTGGAATTTCAAAAAAATTCCTAGTTTCCGGCTACAAAGCGGAAAGGCGGGAGTTTTACCATGCCTTCATGGTATCTGAAAACTGGAAGAAGACTCACTACAGGCGCCTGCCCACAACGACTCAGATTCAAGAGCTTATCGAATCCTATTTCAAATTGTCTGGATTCTGGAAGCAAGTCCAAAGCATTACTGGCGTCGTAACATTCCTCGTGTTCCTCGAAACAACGATAAGTATTAGTTTCCACAGTTTCCTTTTCGTGACCTCATTCATTCAAAATGGAACACGTGGAGGCCCAGACGAGATATGGGACACTTTCAGTGCTACGCTCTACACTATTTGCAGCGCAGGGATCTCACTATGTGTCGGAAATTCTTCCTATTACCTCCTAAAATCGGTAAGTAGCACAAGACAAGAACGAAGAAAAATATGGAAAATATCAACCTATGCTGAATATATTGACATTTTTAATTTACAGGGTGAAAGGCTCCATCTTAAGCTGCTTCAACTAAATTGGTCCCTTCAGACGGGTTCTGGGAGTTATTCGGATGGTGACTTCAGTCGAGAACGCTGCATTTCCTTACTTTTAGAAACACTGAACCAGGATCCAATTAGGCTTTCTGCCTTGGGCTTCTTCACCGTTTCACGGTCAACATTGACCTCGGTTCAATAAATATACTACCTTTCATTTATTGAGTACGATTCCCAAAATCGACAGAGTATGAGCAAAACCTTTTTTGATTAGATTGCTGGAGTCATTGTGACTTATCTGGTGGTGCTCATTCAATTTAGAACTTCAAACTCCGGTGAACCTCAGAGTTCCAGATGTTGAATGACTTGTTCAGCACAAACCGAGAACAACGTTGTTGACGTACTTTGACTGTTGCGTAAGCCTGCTTGAAGGAGTTGATACACCAGAATTGATGCCTTTTATGCCAATGAAAAAATCTTGGAGAAGAAACTCGACAATTCTTAGCACAGATGAATAAATTCTCGGCAGTGCGAAGCTGACCTATCTTAATGCTAATTTAACAACAGTAGGCACCTATGTGCATATAAGTGTCATGCACAATACTGATGACTATTACTCACATGTATCTATTTATGTATTTGATTTGATTAGGCTTGCGTTTTACGAAACCTTAAATACGCACATCCCGAGTACCTTACGTTATAAGCTTGTCTGTTGTAATTACGGACGCTCCACTAAGGTGTCGAAAGAAAGCAATAGTGTTAAGATGCTTAATTTGCTTGTTTCGTGCTGAGTAGGTGTAGGAATCATCCCGGTGTAAAACCAAATAACAAGCAACCAGGTAACCCGAATACACCTAAATACATAGTAGAACGCTGTATTAATGTACACTGTACTATGAAGTAGTAATAAAGCGTTGTAAACGAGTTTACTCTAAGAACGGAGCACGACTTTGACCTTTTTTTACTCCTAACCGTGGCAGTGTAAAGAGCCGTCCGCTTATGACCGTTCCGAATGGAGTGAGTGAAGTGGCTCCTGAGTTTTTTCCGCGAAATCACTCTGATCCTGACTCTGACTTTTAGTTTGATCGTGTCAGATTTAACAACGCAGTAGTTCTCGGAATTTATAAATGAAATCTTGAAACCGCATCTAGTGAAAAGGGATGACCTCTACCTGGTTAAGGGTAGGTGCGAGCCAATCATAGTGGCACCGTTGGAAGGAGGTCGATGAGACCGTTCGTAGAGCACATCACTTGAAAATTATACCGGAACAAGAGGCCCTTTTTACGAAAATATCCACTTTGTTTCGCTTAATAACAATCGTTTCGATCATTTCAAGAATTGTTTAACTTTCACCCTATCGTATTCGCCACTGATCCTTTCCTTCTTTTTTCTACCCCTTACCCCTACCATTTGCATTTTATACTTCTCTCTAGTAGTGTTCTTGAGATATTATTGAAGCGTGACAGGTACAGACAGCAACAACAAAAGCATCAAAGAGCTTTGCTCTTTAGTACTATGTAGGAGATATAGGAGAAATTGTACGACTTCGCTTAATTCGAAGGACTAAATCCCTAAATACTTAATATCTCTAATTCTATTAAATGATAAGTACCATAATGGGATATTTAGATGTACTATATGTAAATATTACAATCATGAAATGACCTGAAACTCCGATATGATACTTTTGATATCAAGTTTTATGGTTTCCTCTTGATTTTATTCTGAGTTATAAAAGGATCCGAATTTCTCGAGATCTTTGGCAGTCTTTGGTTGTCCACTTTCACTGGTTCCTCGCTATCCTGTACCCGATTTATTTAGTTTTCACTTCCAAAGGATGCAAATGGAAGTTCAGTCCATCTGGAAGCCTCCCAACCTGTTCACTAACCCAATAGCAAATTATCCCGCCGGAGCACTAATAAAAGATGTCGTGGGGCCCGACGTTCTCTCCTACCTCCCAATCCATTGGTGGGACCAACCGCCCTTGCCGCCAGTTTATTGCTATATTTTTGGAGTAATTTACATCATTGGCGGTAAGTTGTAGTGCATCTAAATCTAAACCCATAGGTTCATTTTTAATTACTATAGATATTTTAAAAGCTTTAGGTTTCTATCATAATATATACCTATGTATACATATACTTATAAGTACATATTTATGTTTCACACTTTATGTAGGTGCTTTTTCGGTGACCGGGAACGCACTCGTCCTGTTTGTCTTTTCCAAGTTCGACGCCCTCCGAAAACCATCGAATATTCTGGTTATGAACTTGGCCTTCTGCGACTTGATGATCATGATTACGCTGGTTCCAGAGTCCGCCTATGGATTCATAAACGGTGGGACCTGGCCCTTCGGACACACACTATGTATCCTGCATTCATTCACTGGTATGTGTTAGTTATTTCTATGTATGTAGTATTGAGTAATTGCATACGTTGTATGGACATAATAGTTGGACTGTATTTTTCATGGCGGAAAGGCAACGCGCGTAATACATAAAACATTCATCAGAATAAACTCTTTTTGTAACTGGTCGGTAAAGGCAAAGGCTCACTTCTGGGGCTCTTTTTTCTGCCCTTGCATCTCTCTCCCTTGCTTTATGCTATGCCACTACGCTATCGGAGCCTGACTGAGAGTTCACTGAAAGAACCTGTACCGTATCCAGAAATTGCCCCAACGCTGAGCCTTTACCGTCTACTGTTGTTGTAGTCCATTCTAAACCCGACCTAAGGTAACTTAACCTAATCTACATATATGCTAGAGGTTATTAGGCGTTGTGGGGTCTCTAGCGCGTAAATCAAACTACAGCTTAACTGAATTAACTTCTTGGAACCTCGGAAGTTGCATTTTCCGTCAGAATATATTTTTTATAGCCCGAAATTCATACCTACCCCAATGACCGCAGTTTTGGTCTAGAGAGAATAAGCCCCTCTGATCTGATACCCTCCTGTCTCCTGTGCTCTTCTGATTATATTTATTTAACAGGCGGCCTGTTTGGTTATGGACAAATTACGACACTGATGTTCATCGCCTATGATCGTTACAACGTAATCGTAAAGGGCCTGGCGGGAAAACCCTTAACGTTTGGAAGAGTCCGGAACATCTTGACGTTCGTTTGGCTTTGGTCACTCTTCTGGTCAGTGGGCCCTCTGGTTGGGTTTGGTGGTTATACAATTGACGGAGTCATCTCTTCGTATGTCACAATCAGTTCTTATGCGTGTGTTTTTTCTTCGTTAAAAATGATTTGGGAATATTAAATTCAATTATTGGTAATTAACAGGTGTTCCTTCGATTACCTGAACCGTCAGCCAACCAACGTTAAATACATAATGGCATGCTACCTTTTCTGCTTCGTCGTCCCTCTCATCCTTATCATACACTTCTATCATGGCATTGTTAAGGTAAGACCAAAGGAATCCATATTATTATATGCCACCAAGTTTCGACAATATTCGGATATTTATTGTACTACGAAGATTATGAATTATTTCCAACTCGATTAAACAATGATATGTACGTGCGCTATACATCGAGCACATTTGCGTACAAAAACCTGTATTCAGCAGCTTGGACCAAAAGGTGTAATGTGAATGCGACTGTTGAGTAAGAGCTATTTATTGCCTCAGTTGTTTCTTGTTGTTAAATTTTTTGTTAGTTTCAGTTAACAGGACAGTGTCGTTGTTAACATAGTAACGAAGGCAATTTTGAATATTTTAATTCTCTTTCGAATGCTGCATTTTGGAGAGCCAAATATTTACATCTGCTTCTCATTACTTGCATTTTCATAGAAAATATGTTTGACTTGTTTTTGTTAAACACCTGCTCATTGGTTTACATACACGTGAAGCATTCATTCTGTCGATGGACCAATGGACCAAATTTAACTCACATAAAATATCTAAACGAAGTCTCTAAAATTAGAGTGTTTCGAAAGTTTGAAGTACGTTTAGTAAGTTAACCTCTTTTAAATGTAGTTTGATATGGCGCTTCACGTTTTTCAAGTTTATATACAATTGATGCTCGATCTAAATCGCTAAACTTCTTACTGAGCTTCTAAGAGTGCAAAGTGCATGGCTCCACCGCATGAGTGGAGCCATGTTCACGATTTTGGTTCTCATGATATGACTGGAAATATGATGTAAGGCGTTATATAATGTTAGTATTTTATTGAAGCATGGTATCGAGCAAAAAGGATCTTATGATGCGTGAATACATCAGAGCTGTACAGAGCAATTTAAAGCGTGACCCACGGACAAGACCACATCCCATAAGACCTTTTGGACTAAAATGAGTAATCGCTTAGTGAAGTGACCGCTGAAGAGAGCCATGTTAAATATTTTGCTTGTAGTGCAAGCTATAATTTTATTATTTAGTGAAGAGTGGTACCGCCTTCGTTATATGATACCTAGGGACCGAAAGAGCACATATAAGCAAGCTCTAAACCTTTCGGCAAAACGATTGTGTTTGGATAATTTGAAGGTGCTTCATTGATCTTGTACTGTATAATGTTATTTTATAATGTGCTTCACGTAGCTCGATTTTATATACAAATGATGCTCTAACTAAATGATATATTATGCGCTGTGTACTTTGTGTTTAGGTATGACCCATGTTCCACTGGATGGTTTGGATTATGCCTATATGGAAGTGCCATTTAGCCATTTCTAAACACGTTTCATTGTGCTGTAGAATAGAACAACACGACGGTACTTGTTTCAAACAAAAACCATGCACATACGTGTGACGCCCGATGGATTCAGAAATAACCTGTTTTTACTGTGCTAGATTACTATATAATAATCGGCTTTATGTGAAACGCGCGTCGCTAGTGCTTCTCACTCGAAGCAAGACAGCTGCAATGTACGTTCATTTTAATATGAGGCTGGCGCTGGTCTCATGCTTTGTTACAGACAGACAGACAGACAAGAGCATCCCATAAGACCTTTTGGTCTAAAAATGGGTTGCAGTAGGTACGTGTAAACAGTACCCAGCGATAGAATAGAAAGGACTCTTTTGATCCATAGCGTTTAAAACGAACTAAATGTACTAAGGACTTATGAATGACCGCTACCGGTTTGACGTCTACAGTATATTTAGTTATTTAGGTATCATTTAGCTTCAACTGTACGAGGAGGGACGAAATTACCACATTATCCCATTTCATATATTCTTAATGTAGTAAAGCAGGCAATTCAGTGACATTCACTCCTGTGTAATTTGTTTATCAGGCGGTTTGGACCCATGAAGCGATTCTGAGGGAGCAGGCTAAGAAGATGAACGTAATAAGCGGAATAATGCACAATTTTGTTTGTAATATACAGGATACACATGTATTTCTCTGGTTTGACTATACATGTAGGTTGTATCGCTCCGTTCGAATGAAGATACACAAAAGACATCTGCCGAGATCCGAATAGCAAGAGTAAGAATATCAAAATTCCTAGGCAAGTTCATTTTTATCAACTTAAGAATAATTATAGTTAACTGTAATGCTTACAGGTGTCCATGATAAACATCAGTTTATGGATGATAGCCTGGGTCCCGTTCTCGGTCACGGCCTTGATAGGCGTCCTGGGAAATCAGGCCCTACTGACACCGCTCGTGTCCGGAATCCCAGTTTTCATGTCAAAGAGTTCTTGTATCTACAATCCTATAATTTACGCAATTTCTCATCCCAAGTACAGACAGGGCTTGAAGAAGATGTTTCCAAACCTTTGTTTTATAATAAAGGAACCAGCGAAATGCGACAACCAATCTACTGTCAGCGAAACGAGTAAAATTCAAGAGAGCTAGAAATAGTTTACGCGAGAGCGATACCAATCTCCAGTAGTACTGTCTGTCCATATTGTTATCATGTTGATAATTCATGCTGAGACTTCCTCCTAAAAAATGCCCGGCAATTAATTTGAGAAAGCGACTCCCGTCCATTGTTAATTTAAACTACTCCATTTCTTGTGCATCCCAAAAGTCGTTCCTTACAAGTAAAATTCCTGAGCATCATTTTTTTTAGTTTCATGTGCCTTATTTTCTGCCGTGCAATTCTGGGATTTAATACGCACATTTTAAGTAAGATGGGTGAGTCATATTTCAATACTAATGTGGTGGTTTTTAGGATTCAAGAAATGAATTATTCATAAGGCATAAAACGTAGTAAACGGATAATGGCGCCTCTCAATACCAAGAAGAAAAAAGCGTAAGTTAATTGTTTCACTTTGTTTATACATGCACACTGTACTTAGGATTTATTGCATTTTTTGAACGCCGAAAGGGACCTTGCAAGGCCAGAGAGTAGCTGACATTGACACTGGACAGGAAGCGAAATCCTACTTGCAGAAAGAAAACATGTCCTGAAAATAAGGACAAGTATTGACTAAATACATTACTAATACGCTTCCTTGTGGGCCTGGACAAAAGAAATCAGGCTCTGGAGTATGTGATGCGTCCGTATCATTTCATTAAGCAATAAGGCTCACAATAATTCTTTAAATGTTATACTGTATTTCAATGAATATAGGTGGGTAGGTATTGTGTATTGTATTTTTTGAACCTGAAATTGACTGAAATTGTTTTCCAGATGTGATTAACCATCAAAGTACTAAAATTCGTGCTGGTAGTAGCAAACAAACATCTTACATTGCTATTTCCCCGTAATCCGAGGAAAAAATAATGCTAGGATTGTTAGGTTGTCGTAAATTACTTGGTTAGAACGAGAAGCGTATTCCAATCAAACAGCACGATTTAATCAAAACCAAAAATGTAGTTGGAGTTGGAAAATAAGCACATCTCGCGTCTGTTGTCACACAAATACATATGTACATAATAATGGGATCCGGATACTAAATACCAGGATCCAATAGCATTTCGTATTTTAATCCCCAGAGTTTGAAAGCCGTATACTAAACACGTATAAATACTATATTATAGATAAGGCTCTATCCTAGTAGGTATACCTAGTAGTTAGGGGATACTAATTGAGCAGCTTGTGTCCAATGAAATTAGGAAACCCGCTAAGGGCTAGAACGTCCGAAGAAATCCGGCTCGTAATCTAAATTATTGCTGACAACTCTTTGGGTAGCATTTCGTATAAAGATATTTAAGCTTTCATACGTCGTTTGTATGCTTCACAGTTTCAGTTTTCCGTCAGTCAGTCTGTAAGTTTGAAATATTACATATACGCAGAATATAAATTGTCGCTACGCTAAGCATTACAAATATGTATGTAGCTACTAAAGGTTGTGTGATGGGCCTTGACGTCAAATACAAACTATCATTACGATAAATGAAACAAACAATACGAGCCAATAAAATTCGAATTCAGAATAGTTTGGACACAAGTCACAAGTTGATTAGAGTATGTGCATCTTCTGTCGCAAGTACCTATGCATGGAGGAATCGCAAAACAACAAGGTCACTAATATGGTCAACGTCAAAATTATTAGAGCATTAAGCCATGTCAAGTAGCACATCAAAACATAAGTGCCTTGGGAAGCTGTAGACCCGCTCATAGAATGGGCTGTAACTAGTAAAATTCCGCGAAATGAATGAAAGACACAAATTATATCATGTAGTAAATATTTATTAAGAAACGACACAGCTAATCCTACTACCTACAATCCTAGTACTAGTGTAGGACTGCTCGTAAGTAGAATTATTGGCCCAAACTTCGACTTTCCATTTAGAAGCCTTCATTTAATTGGCGGCATACATTAAGAAATGTGATAAATTAACAGTGATTAGTTACTGGGCTGCGGATCTGCCTCACCTATTTCTTGAGGTCAGCAGCGGTGCACGTCTCTGCTAGTTTTCCCAAAGCCTCCGTTGTCATGTCAAGTCTCTGTCGTCAAGCAGATTTCCACCTATGCTAAGGTAATGCTAAATGGTAGGCCGATTGGTTTGAGCTCAGTTTGACCTTACTGTCTTTAAAAATCCGAAAAGTTCATGGTACCTCCTTCTAGATATTTAGGATGTCAAAATAACAAAACCCCGTTCCAATAAGTTAAGTAGTTTTTGCTCTTCAATTTTTCAAATACCGGGACAATTCTCGTGGCCACCATATTCTAATGTCAGATTTATCCGGTCTAAGTTTTCGTTCGACTATTTGCACAGAGAGTCTAACAATATCATTTGGCCTGCTACATATTTATTTTCGTGATTCCACTCATGTTTATCATCCGCTTTTATTACGGTATCGTTAAGGCAACTGCACTGTATTAGCCTGTACTAAGGTACAGAGACTACTACATAATTATTAGGCTCACCGTGTGTATTCTGTACAAGCGGGTCTGGTACAAGCAGAAGCAGAAATTCTGGTGCGTAACACCACATCACTGATGCGGGTGCGTTGCGTACATTGGAATTCATAACTAACTATCCCATTTCCTGGGCATTTCCATCGTACGTGCTCCGTGCGAGTGTGACATCAAAAGTCACCATGCAGATATTACGCACACCTACGCCATGTGTGATGTTGCTCAAAAAAGGAGACGGAGTTTTTTTTTAATTACTCCGCCCCCTTCTGTTACCCAATTACAGAACGAATAAAACGGTCGGACGGAGATTTTAACGTGCATATTAGACAGGATAATAGCCGGTCTGGACTCACGAAGCCATATTGAGAGAGCAAGTAATGAAGATGAACGTGGCTTCCTTGCGATCCAATGAGGAGACTCAAAAAAGCTCTGCAGAGATCCGAATAGCCGGCGCAAGCGAAAATTTGTATTCATTAGTAATGTCAGAGAGAGACCTCAATCAAATTAAATTTCAAAGTATGCCCGTTTATCAGGAATGACAACTATCTACAGAATACATATCACATATGAGCAGTTTATCTGTTTATCAGTGGTGATATCATACATTAGTAATGAATCCGAGTTCCCTGTGTATGATACTTTTGCTTGCTACCCGGTTTATTTACAACAAAAATTAGCGAACAAAACAGTATATTGTCAACTAGTTTAATATAAAGAATTTCCTAACTTTAGACCCTTCAACAGCTTCCCAGTGGTCCAGAATAAGCTGGGCCCCCATCTCAGCAATCATTATGGTTGGTGCATTAATATTTCCGACCGGAATAGTTGGCATGACCGAAGCGTCGATCACACGAAGGCCTCTCGTCCTGAAAACTCGGAGCTCAGAATCAACGACAGCGAAAGGTGAGTCTGGAACTCCCATTGCACACGTCCCGGCAGGATGATAGACAGTCAAGGAGTATGACCGACCATAGCACTCCCAGTACGCATCACTCCGAAACTCATGTTCAGTACATCCTGGAAAGTGGATGTCTGATAGGCTTCCGTTAAGCTTCTGGAAAGAACTCGTTTCTTCAACAAGTTTCAAGGCCAGGCGTGTTCCTGGAACATTACCACATTCATACTTGAAAAGCCAAGAAGGTGAGCGAAAATAGCCACTTGAATATTTTCAGGTTTTTATTATAACTTAACGGGGTATGAAATAATGTTTTACCGGAACATAAAACAGACTTGACCAAAAGTACAAGTTGTTAATTCCATTGAAATGCGTTTATTAAGAAAAATACAAGTGCAACTAAATCATTTACAGAACTTTCGGATTGAAACAATCTTCTACTCACCTTCAAGTAAAACGGAGACATCGTGATCATTATCCATATAGTTGGGATCAATGAGTGGCGGTGTTAGTGGATCCGTCCCTGCTAATCGTATTGTTCCCCTGGCCCCCGGTCGACTCAGCTGTACAGCAATCGTGAAGCCGTCCTTTCCTTTGACTGGACCCAAGAACCGCTCTGAGATCTCTTCACGAATGTTGAATGTATGTGCATTGTCCTCCACTACGGTCTCCTGGACGCCGTAAGCTAGGAGCAGGAACTGAAGGTCAGGCCAGCCGCTTTCATTCTTTTGCACGGCCAATGAAGAGGTCAGAAGGGCCGTTGCTGAAATTCCGACGGAGGTCAGGGGCCCCTTGCCGTTCATGGCAAAGTCAGTCACGGCTTCAGGCGTATGGTCACGTTCTGGGAGGATGGAGATTGGTTCATCTATGAAGAATGGGCCAACGAGGGATGAAATGTGATCCTGGAGATTCTGACCGACGGGAAGGTCTGCTCTAACCTCGATCTAATGAGGAGCAAGTCACAATTCGTTACTTATTGAATCATTTAAAAAATTGAATACATATCCACTCACGTTCATTGACTCAAGGTGATCTCGGGGTCCCAATCCGGAGTGCATAAGCAGTTGCGGAGAATGAATACTGCCCGCTGAAATGATGACTTCCTTTGCAGCGTAGGCTACTCTTCTGGAATCATGACGCAAGTATTCAACGCCGTATGCTTCGTTACTCAGCCCTCTCAACAAAATCTGAAAGAATTCAAACGGGATTTATAGACGTGATCAATGATCAGGTTAAATATTTAAACTGGGCTTTAACAGAGATACTAGAAAAATGAATTCGGCTAAAAAAAAATTAATTGTCTGAACTAGTCACCGTCGAAAATACGCAGTGAAACTTTTAAAACTAGTCTAACCTTTGAACATTCTTCTTGAGAATCAATAGAGATAACTGATTTTTTTTATCCGAATTCACAATTATTTTAGGTGCCATAATGCGTAAGTTTTTGGGTTCTTACTTTGGTAACGTGAGAAAATTTATAAATTAATAAGTTTGAGCGATGCCGGACTGGATCAATGAAGGCCCGACATGCAGACCATCTCCGGCCTTCATATTGGGTGGAAAATACGGGGGAGAAACCTAAATGAATGGAGCATAAATATGATTTTTAAAGAAAATTATTACCCAAAAAAAAGGTTAAATCCAAACCTTGCGTATGCCGAGCATTCAGATCCACTGTCGGATAGCCCAGCTCCGCTCCTGCTTCCAAGAACTTTTCGCCGATACTGCCAGGGGGATAGTATGGGGCCTGGGATACAAATAGCTCTCCATCGTGGGAATGGAATTCGGCTGGATTCAAATTACAAATATAATTAATAAACTCATGCGGTTCTAGATCTCTGAGTCCCGAATTCAGTGCATGATGTGCCCGGCTATGGATCAGGGACAGACTTACGATTGTCGTATTTCCCAGCGTAGGATTCCGATTTTTTAAAGAAAGGCAGGACACTCTCATAGCTCCATCTCTTATCATTCGAAATTTTGGCCCAGTTATCATAATCAGCCGGATTCCCTCTCATGTAGATCATAAAGTTAAGGTTACTGCTCCCGCCGAGTCCTTTTCCCCTTGGCCAAGAGCATTTCTGTGTTTTTGTTTCACTATCAATCGTTTGATGATAAATTTTTATCGATACCGAAGAAATATGAATCTCTAGCTGAAAACTAAATCTCAAGGAAACTCAATTAGGTTTTGGCTACAGAAGAAGACAAAACCTTAAGAACTCTCCAGACTAATTTCCCGCCCTAGAATCGGAATTTTAATTGTAGACGGGAAATAATTGTTTTATATTCCAAATGTCAAAATAACGCCTTAAATGTCCGGAGACGCTCATTCCGCTCCGGACATTTTCGAGGAAAGCTTACTTGGGCCCTCATGGCCAAACATGCATTTGCCTGGGTCACAGTCTTCAGCTGCCAATCAATGTAAGGTCGATTGACGAGAAAGAGGGCGAGGCCAGGAATGAGGGTGTATGGATTCGGTTCACCTCCGGCCTCCAAAAGGAGGACTTTGTGATTCCCATTTGCCGACAAACGGTTGGCCAGGACTGATCCTGCTGACCCGGCTCCAACTAATAATTACAAGGGATGCTTTTAATTTTGGTCATAGTAAGATAAAGGGACATTTCGTACCAATTATGAAATCAAACGTGTCTTCTGTGTCCTGAAATACTGCCTTGAACTGATCCCCCAAGAGGTCCAGATTGTGATATGAACTAATAAATACTGAAAATGTCCCCAAGCTAACAAAGGTTAGGAGGGCTATCCAGCCGGAAGGACTGGATATGAGATTAGGCAGGATTTCCAAAGAATTCGAATGGGACATAATAATGCAGCTTGATGTAAGTACTTAAGTAGTTCCCAATAATATTCAACTATCCTTGTTCGTATAACTAAAGACTTCTGGAAACGGACAAAGGGGTTTATAATTTTAGTTTTGAAGTCCCTTTAATATAATTCAACACTCAAACTGTACTTATTCAATCGTTTTTAATTACTTCGTTGTTCCATTATACTCTCCAATGATTAGGTGTTTACCGGAAGTCTGAAATGATAGGTAAATCTATGAACAACGAAGTGGAACAAAGCTGTCTCCCGCACGCACAGAAGTTTGATGTCAATCATATGGGAACATTTTAAATGATCACGCTTCACACTTGTGAATGTAAAGGTGTCAGAATATCTACCGCAACAATTTTCTTTTTTAATCCAAACTAACAAAATGAAATCAGAAATGTCAGGTTATGCCCTGAGCTTAAATGTGCACTAGAAAGATATTATAAGCAAGAAAAACAATAATCCAAGTTTAACTTTTTGCTTCCCATGTCAGGTTCTCCGTGATTAAATTTTTACGTGAATTAATTTAATTACAACGTTAATGGAGGACCTTAGTGGACGCAAAAATAGACTTGGATTGTTTGTGTATTGTTTCTATCTTGCGTGTGCACATTTTATGATTGATTCGTTGTAACGAGTTACTATACACCAACGCACACTGAGAAATATGAAGATAATTTTGGCCACTTCCAACTGAAACCGTTCTGTTTAGCTGAAGCGAGAAAAAAAAAAGTATCAAAATCGGACCATATTTTACTGAGAAATTGACGATTTTCGGTTTTTCTGGGTCCAATTCAGAGGTCAATATTTAGGCCGGGTGCGAATGGACACTGCTAAAACGTTAATAAACTCATAGCATCTAGACGTAATTGGCGACACTGAATGCAAAATTGTTCCATGTCGTGTGTCAAAATCAGTTATAGGGACGGAATCCGAAATGTAAACTGCTTTCTCTTTAAACTCTAACACCGAATGAGGAGAAACATTTTCTAGACATTTATAGTGCGGATTTGTAATCAGGTAATTACCAGTGAATAAACGCGTATGGCACATCTTTTAGTAAAGTTGAACCAAAGTCCCGCAAAAATGCAGCACTTTTTGACTGGTCCCGGTCGTGGTCCCGTGCGGGACCAAAAAGTTGGTCACGCTGCTATTCCTAACACGGCAGAAATATTGACCTCGGAACTTAACCCATAAAAGCCGAAAATTGTCAATTTCTCAGTCAAATACGATGCGATTTTGATGTTTTTTGTTGTCGCTTCATCTCAACAGCGAATTATATTATTTAAGAAAATATAAACATAAATTAAAAACCGGAAAAATACCCGGGAATTTTGACTTTTTCGGGGAATACACTGTTTTGGCTAATAATTTCGGTGCTGTACCAACTGCTTATGTCACACAGGTCCCTTTCACGTGCAAAAACGAGATCAGTTGGAAGTGGCGAAAATTATCCCGAAACTTCAGTGCGCAACGTTGTAAGTTGCAACCTAACGAGTAAAGAGTTTTATAAACGGAGTTCGAAGGTTTTTTGTAAGGTACACTCATCCGAAGTATACTCTAAGCTCAGAGCTCAGAGCAGCCTGCTGTTTATTATTATTATTTTTTGACTATTGTTGTGCTGTAACTTATTCTTCTGAAACACAAATTAACGAACTGCACTTTATCCTATTTAAAAGCTGCATTGAGAGTAAATTACTGTACACTGGTTATTTGGCGTGACATCTATAATATATATATATACAGTTCATCGAACACAATACAGAACACAACGTACCGTAAGAGGGATGGTGAGTTGTATCGCACGTTACATTATTGTATTTATTGAGAAGAACCATGGCCATGTATGGGCGTTTCCAGCCTCAAGATTCGGGAGGGTTATCTAGCCTGCCGAAAATACATAGCCGCTGGAGGCGACTGATACCGTCGCCCATAACCATAATGGTCAGTCGTAACGCAATAGTACCTTCCCAATAGTACAATTGAAACATTATTGAATTCTATGTTGCATTTCGAATTTTGACTAAGGTACGGAAGGTATTCGTTTACGTTAAAACTACCCGCTAATGATAACGGATATTGCGTCCACACCACATTAAAATGAAATAAAACCTAAGTACTAGACGAGTAAATTTTAATTGAGGGCAGGAAATCATTAGATATTAGATGCTGGAAAAAATGTAGATGTGTTTGTACTTCAATCTACAATCCACATGCAATTAATAATGCCCTCAAGCTCAAGCTTAATGATAGAAGTAATGATACAACTATGTGCCTAGTGCCTAAGTCACATATCTGTTAACATTCCGGAATAGCATGGTTACTACATAGTGTATACCTTAAATGAATTAACTATACATATTATATATAGAGCGAAAAATGATAAACTGGTAGTAGGCGCACATCTATGCTGTATAAAATATATACAGCATGTAACAATCGTACTTCTACATACGCGCAAGGTTGTACACGAGTAAAGTAAATATTACGAGTGCGAGTGCCAATGCCAATCGTTAATAAGCTGCAAGAAGAACACCGAAAGTTCATACATTGAGGCGTTAGCACAGTGTTGATTAATCATGCCGAAACCACAATTTAGTGCGCTGACATTATTGTTCACACTTCTGTCAATATCAATAGTCGTATCCCACGGAGCTAATATTCTATTTTTCCACGGAATATCCTCCTACTCTCATCGACTGATAACTTGGCCACTGGTTGAGAGACTGGTGGACGGTGGACACAACGTGTCGTTCCTCTCTCCGTTCCCACCCAAAGTTCCAAACCCAAAGGTCCATGAATTCATTCCACCCGGGGAAGAACTGAGTCAACTTGTGGCTGGCAGTACGAATGCAATTGAGTACCGCTTCAATGGTACCTACCAGGCTCTTTGGTCTGGCCTCTTTGAGTGGGGTCTGAGCTACTGCCAACTCTTTCTGAAGAATCCCGAGGTTCAGGAGTTGTAGCGGCGCCCGCGTGACCTTCGATGTGACCTCACGTAGGCTGCCTCCGCTACAGGGGATCCTTTCTCGTTCTCGCTTCCGAAGGACCACTTGCTGAGGGTGCAGCAAGACACTATGTAGAGAAGTGGTACCAAACTTGT
>JAQFZY010001056.1:0-18577 GCA_034696285.1 Hypogastrura burkilli
TGTCACAGGAACAAAGTACCTACGAACTGTGATGCTAGGCGCTGCAGGTTCTTAAATGCCTTCTATTTCTGTATGTTTCTTAACTCTTATCTGCCGCGTCTAGCATAACAGTTCGTAGGTACTTTGTTCCTGTGACATGTGACATGGCATTTATTTACTAATGAAAATATTTGCACTAATTAGTTCCAAACGTAGAGCCTAACCCGCTAAGCGGCGGAGCCGCGTGCGCAAGTATAAGACACGAGCCGAAGGCGAGGTCGTTACTTGTATATTTATGAATTAATGTAGGAAAGCTTGATATTTAGCTAATCAGTTCCGAAAAATTGTGGGGAGTCACCTAGTACAAACGTTATTTCTACAAGGTTTCAGGTTTCCTACTTAGGAATGAATGTGAAGGCTTTTGTATTTGTAGGTTTATGGTATGATATGGAAATTTTTTCCTACAAAATGTGTGATGGGTTGTAGGTTGTTGTAGGCGTTTTCCTGCTCAGAGCGAGCGTAGGAAGGCTTGCAGTTGTCACTTCATGCCGTCGTCGTCGTCGTGTGAGTTTCTCCCTCGCCTCGCATCGGCTCAACATTTGGCTCCTTCTTCAACTTGCTCTACGCAAGGCAACATCTCTAGGGAGCTACTTTTCTTGCCTTTTCTGGTTTGTCCCCGAATTTCCGATTTACGAACAGAAAGTTAAAGGTAAGTGTAAGTTAAGACGCACTTGCAGCTTTTAACCGGGCTCACTAAAGAAATACATAGAAGGTTCGGGAATCAAGTTACGGAGGGGCAAGTGACGCGTTACTAGTCTATCGCTTGCTTGATACTTTTAAACAATAAAAAAATAAGTCATAAATACTGCCTCGTTTCTAGTTTCCAACAGAGTAAAAGAGTATAGTCTAATTACAGTTACGTTTGATTTTTTTAACCGAAAATTCTTAACTTAAATTATACTTTACTGTGAGTGTCATCGGCCGTCGCGTCGGTTGGCGGCCCGCGGCGCGTATTGCTTTGTGTTATGCTTTACGTGGCTTTAGGGTTTAAAAGCTCTGGCTATGCTAATTATAAGTTGGCCACAAACAGCAAAGCGTGCCCAACTTCGACTTAAACATTCAAGTTCAATCACCGATGCGGTGTATAAGTTACGTTTCAAGTGCTTTGTTTTAGTCAACTACATACAAACAACAAACCGGTAAATTGCAATCGAACCACTTTTACTGCAAGTAAACGTACCCATGTGTATAATTAATAGTAAATTCTACGTCAACTACCTAATCGAACTGCTTTTCGTTAAGTATATGTAATACTGTTATAGGCTCATACATATACGCGGAAGATCTGAAATTACGAACACTCTTCTTTATTGTATTTTGCTCAATACTTTTACTATTCTTTACACCTTTGTGTTTGAAGTAAAGCTTTATAAACGGTCTGTTTTGTTAACGTAACTCGGTTACACTGTCACTGCACTAAAGTATTTTTACCAAGATCATACCCATACCTATATTGAATATCTATATGCATAAAATCGTTGGTGTGTGGGTATGTATGTAAGTATGTATGTTTGTATGTATGTCCGCTATCTCCTCTGGAACTACTGTACGGATTCAAATGAGCGATACCTTAAAATTTTCCTAATTTTAGCGAAAAGTATTCGCTCCAAACAAAAGTAGACGTTTTGCAAAAACCAATTTGCGCCTGGAAGTGGAAGGAATCGAACTTGATACCGTTTGCTAAGGGGTCGACAGCATGGGGTAGGGTTGCTGTGTAAGGGGCCAGGAATGGATGAATTCACTTACGCATTGGCCAGGTATAGAGTCACGTGGGTCTGTGAGGGGTCGGCTGAATGGAGGCAGGTGCCTGTGCTGGGGGCTTAGCCCAACCAATCACGTTCGCGCGGGTCAGGGGCCCCGAATTCAAATTCTTTAAGGCAATAAAGCTCGGGAAGTTCCGGTCTACCTAAAAGCCACCGCTACCACCCTTCTCGGATGGACATTCTGTGTTTTGCTAACCTATCCCTCGGCGCTTCGCCCCAAGCGATTGGTTAGTCGCTTCAGTTAGTAGCTTGGAACGATTAAAACCTAACCTTTTCAAATATAATCATCATTGTTTAATGAAACCAAAACACGGGAAATGCTCTACAATGACGGGTAGTGAAGGTAGTGCAGGTGGTGGATTTTAGAAATACCGGGAAGTTCGGAAACTTGCCAGAAACATTGATTTTAAGTTAGGTTCGGCTCGGAAACTTTCCGGAAACATGAATTTTAAGTTAGGTTAGGTTCGGAAACTTTCCGGAAACATTGAAAACATTGATTTTAAGTTTTGTTAGGTTCGGAAACTTTCGGAAACTTTCAGGAAACATTGATTTTAAGTAATTCAGTTCGGAAACTTTCGAAAACTTCCCGGAAACATTGATTTTAGGTTAGGTTAGGCTCGAAAACTTTCGGGAAACATTGATTTTAAGTTATGTTAGGTTCGGAAACTTGCCGAAAACATTGATTTTATGTTCGGTTAGGTAATTTTAGGGTTTGGACAGGTTCAGTGGTCCCGGCGGCCCCGTATTCGATTTCTTTGAGACAATAATTGTCGGATCAGGTTTGGAGTTTGGACGGTCCCGGTGGTACCGACTGACCTGAATTCGACTTCTTTGAGACAATAGTGATCGGATCAGGCTTGGACGGGCCCAGTACTGGTGACGGCGGCCCCATATAAGACTTCTTTGGGACAATAATGATCGGATCGGGTTTGGAAGCGCCCAGTGGCGCCGGCGGCCCGAATTCGATTTCCTTCAGATAATATCAGTCGGATCGGGTTATAATCGGCACAACTTTAACCAAAGAGGTACCCATAATTAGGTCTCTCGGGTTTCCGCTCATTCCCATTCCCTCCGGATCGTAAGATCGGGAAACGTGCTAGTTCATAAATAAATTGATATAGCCTGTCAGGCTGATTTTACTCAGCCTTTGATGCAATTATTAGTTACTGCGATTTCCAGAATAATATATAACGCGATAAATTATAATGTGAAAGCAACGTGCATATGTATTTAGGAATTAGCAGTGTTGGGTGTAACTTAATGGGATCCAAGTGTGATGGGATTTACATCAGTATCACTTTAAAAAATTAACGTCTGATTAAATTCCACCTACTACCGTGATGGAATTAAATCGGCAAAGTGGGATAAATAATTTAAAATTCCATTAAAATTTAAACCAGTAACCACATTCCCATTAAATCCCACTTCAATACGATGTAATATTAAAAAAATAATAGTATATAATGCAACTCTGAACAATTGCTCTGAAAATCGCTTGCATTTCGCCCTACGTGCCACACGGGATGACGAATAACAACCGTGAAACGAATCACAGTAGTGGAACAGATCACAATAGTGAACCGAATCAGAATTGTATTTTATTTCAAATAATTTAATTCTAATTTCCTACGCATTAAACTAATTTTTGGCGATTCCTTGACGCGATTGTTTAAGGATACCACAGGGCGTCCGAAGCCAATGCTTACTCAAGTTGACCCAAGTAATCCTTGCGGGTCTTCCCGCCGTCATCGGAAAACCGGTTTGTTAAGTGTATTCGTGCTCCTCAGGCCCGTCCGATCATTTTGAGTAACACTCAGTATGCGCTTCTGGTCAATTAAATATGCCATACGACATAGTCCGGTCTCAGTTGACCTTTCGTATTCGCGGCGGGAAGGGTCGGCTGCTGACTTAAATTACATTTTCCATCCCATACCGCTGGTCCTGAGTTGCAGGCGAAATTTTTGATGTGCCGCAAGCCATAGTATTTAAAAATGTCAGAAAGGTTCTTTGCCACCCAATTTAAACCCCCGTTTGAGGTTCAAGGCGCGAAGCCAACCTTTCACTTTTAGAATCTACGCCAAAAGTTGAGACTAGGGCCGTTGAGATCATGTCCGCAAACGCTCTCGCTAAAATTTACGCATCCCCTGTGTTATGGAAATAGTACCTATATATTTGGACTAAATATACTTAATATTTATTCTTAATTAGTAGCAACTAACATACCTTTAACTGTTACATCCCCTACCTTCCTGCAGCGTGGAATGCGTTCATTTAACTTATGTGGTGCCTATTTTTGTTTGTTAAGCCTGTTGGAGTTTGAAAGAGAGAAAGATGGGAAGTGTCGGGACGCCTGAGCCTGTGTTTAATGGAAGCATTGGTAACCACGAGATTTCTCCACTAAACAGCAGCGGGACCAAAGTGACAGTGGTTCTTGGGGCCCAGTGGGGTGACGAGGGAAAGGGGAAACTTGTTGATCTCCTAGCTACTGATGTGGACATTGTCTGTCGCTGTCAGGTACGTCTCCCTGGATTGGGGGATTCAAATTCTTATTGTTTCACGTTTCGCCACATAGTTCAAAGTATCTGTTTCTGCCTAAGCCTGTACTGTCAGTTTCTGTCAGTAAGTTTTAACAACTATACAAGTTACTGATTGGACTAAGGACGTGTAACTAACCATATTTACAGGGGGGAAACAATGCGGGGCATACTGTTGTGGTGGACGCAATTGAATACGACTTTCATTTGCTACCATCCGGCATTATACATCCGAAATGCAAATCTATCATTGGTAAGTTAGCTAAACATTTCCGTCTGTGCATAAATCTAAAAACTGTATAGCTTAATTTGCCTCTTGAATTCTGTACTGCAAAGCTTGTATATTGGTTCCGGTCCTGCAGAATGCAGAATACGATACATGAATACGTACATACATGTAAATGCATTAAGTACATACGGTTCGTCGACTATTGACACATATTTTTATTTTCTGTTAACGTTTGTTCGGTTCCCCTTCACTCCCTGGCGCCTGGTACGACAGATAACTTAACAATCAATGAATTTATTTTTCATGTATCGTATTGTACCATAATGCAAAACGCGATGTCTCATGTCAGAAGTAATAAATGTTCGTGAATAATTTATTCATCAAAGGTAGACCAGAACGGAGACGTTTGTTTTGTGAGGTAGAGAGTTGTTTTTTATGAGGAATATTGATTTTTTGATATCACTCCATCCCATTATCTTAATCATTCTATTTGATTTTGTCCAGATGGTCTCAGTCTGTTATGCTAGATATTGTGTAATATGCATATGTTGTTTCTTCCTCATTCATTGACACAGAAACCTTGTATAAGGAATTAAGCAATAATAAATATTTAAAATCGACGCGCGTTAAGGACAACTAATACTAACACATATTACTGAAAAATTGTTTCTGCACATGCTTTTACTTGTCTCTCTTTTCGTATCTGCACATTTTGTATTCCGTAATTTAGTAAGTAGACGAAAGTATGAACTTGGGATGGATTCTTCGTGCACATAAACATAATTTCATTCGGTTGTCGAGTTCGAAGTTTGAATCAATGATCCTTTACACAAATGTTTCGATAGAGCTTTACTGTGTCGCGGTTATTTGAACCATTAACTAGAAAATAAGCTAAATTACATATTTGTAAAATTCCACGTTTCATACTTCATTTTAGTTGGATTCGGACTTCTAATGAGTACTTAAATATAATTCCCGGAAACGTTCCTAACCCGGACGCTTTTTTCAGTGCCTGAAATATGCTAGCGTAAACTCTTACTTGGGGTTACGAGATATTCGTTGACCGTTGAAATTAATATGAAATTCCCGGGTGTTGCGAACTTTTTTTGTTTCTGTACCTATCTTACATTCGTACATTATTTCAATAATCACTGTGTAATCTAGTATTGGGGATTAGCTTTAGTCATTCACTAGTCATCAAGCAAATACGATTATGAGTCTAAAGCTCTGGCTCAAAGTTCATGAATTCTCCGCAGTGCTTTAATTCTGAAAGAGCTCGAATTCGAATGTCTGAAGTTATTATTTAACGCTGAACGCGTAAATATTCCGAGAAATATAATGAGGACATTGAAGGTCGCCTTGCATGAAAGAAAGATATAGATACGGCTGAGCCAAAGCACAAATAATAAGATCCGTGAACAAGATAACACCTCGCACCAAGGTGATCATGTGGTAGTGTCTATTCTTTCCTCACAAAGGACAACTTGGCTGTGTTCTGCTCCTATTCATTTTTCCTACATATATAAAATCACGATTATACTTGCACGGATTTCTACTGTGGGCTTAGAATTCGAAGTGTGAAATTGGCAGTTAACCAATACATACCCGGTCCGGATCAAAGCGGATCGTATAGAGCAGAGTAGAGCTTCAGGATTATAACTCTTTTAAAGTCTTATGACGGCTTGGCATTGGCAGCTGGCAACTGAAAACAGCTACCCGCCTCTGCATATATATAATGAACGAATAGTGCTAATTGCCTTAGTCACATAATATAAGTCGTTTTAACTCCTTTCTCACGGCCGCAGGTTATTTTTTTAAAGAGCGAGCGTCGTATAACTCGTGTTGAGCATGTCTAGTTGTTATATGCATTATAACCTATGCGGCTTGAATTTATAATTACTACTAACCTGTAAATGTAAATTAGTGCTAGCTTTATTGCTCGAATGTTAAGTAATGATGTAATGAAGGACTCGGGTATCATTATCTTTCGTTGTGTTGGTCACGTGCCCTGGAATAATACCCACTAACCTTATGTGTTATGTCTTCTGAATGGATGAATAAAATAATGAAGTCTGGAATGACGCATTATTATGCATGACTTAAATCCTGAGGATGTATCTCTCTTACGCCAACACGTCCCGGATTTTCTTACTTATTTAAATTAAATACATTGTATGTAAACCCGGTCCAGAGACTATATAGAATTATTATCACGGGACAGATGGCAGAAAGATTATTAAAGAATAGCGATATTTCTGCATTTAGCTAGCTCCTATGTAATCGGGAATAAGAAGACTTCAGTTAGTTAGTGCTTCAAGGCTGCAGCAAAGCCTTATTGTGCTGTATTCGATCCTAATTATCATATAACGAAAGTAATACCGCGCTTCACAAATTCTAAAACTATAAAGCATTTCCTTATATTTGTTGGCATATTCCTAGAAGCCTAGTAGTGGTCCATGCCTCGACTCATGACACCCGACTAAACTAAACACATTCAATTTTGAAAAATACAGTAGTTTGGCGGTTTACGTGTAGAACGTGAGTTATATGTAAATTCTAAATATACAACGCAAGGGATGTACTATTGACACGTCATTACTATGTGAACTCGAGTTACGTGAGGCGACTTATCGAATGGCTTTTCGACCCGAGAGACCTATGAAGCGTTAGCAGGTTTTCACATACGTATTAACATTATGCCAAAAACCGGACCAACCCTAATACCAGTTTATATGGCGTAAACGGGACCAAACGAAATCCCAGTTTATATGGGGTAAACGGGACCAGCCAAAGTACTAGTTTATATAGGGTAAACGGGACCAGCCATAGTACTAGTTTATATTGGGTAAACGGGACCAACCATGATAAGTACCAGTTTATATTGGGTAAACGGGACCAACCATGGTAAGTACCAGTTTATATAGGGTAAACGGGACCAACCATGATACCAGTTTTCTATAGGGTAAACGAGACTAACCATAATACCAGTTTATATAGGGAAAACGGGACCAAACATAAGACTTATATAGGGAAGACGGGACCAAACATAATGCGAGTTTATAAAGGGAAAACGTGTCCAACCATAATACTAGTTTATATAGGGTAAACGGGACCTAACATAATATCAGTTTATATAGGGTAAACGGGTAATACCAGTTTATTTAGGGAGAGACAATACCATTCATTCTTATCTTTTCCTGACGTACATTTGCCTCTGCGTACACCTTTTGTTCCGAAGCTGCTGAAGGCAGTTTTTTGTTTTGCTTTTTCCAGGCAACGGGGTTGTGGTTCACTTACCTGGACTTTTCGAAGAACTTGAGAAAAATGAGGCGAAGGGTCTGGCGGATTGGGAAAACCGATTGATGCTCTCAGATCGTGCTCATTTAGTCTTTGACTTTCATCAGGTAAGAAATTAGGTTTCTTTTCAAGATACAAGTACAGTTATATATACTTATGTATAAATAAACCGTTGTAACGCATGTAATCAATGACCATTAGGGGCGTGTTTTGGATCTAATTTGAGGGGGGTCTAAGAAGATTGGAACGGCTAAATGGGAATATCTGTACATTCAAAATTTATTCTTAGTATTATGTGAAAGGAGACACTTAATATAGTTTTCTGAAGAGAGTGAGCTAGGAATTCTTCTTGCAGGTAGTAATTAACAGCAGCAAGTATTACAGGAATGATTCGAAGGATGAACACAATAGGATGATACATTAGCTATGTGTGAACATTTTTGCAATGAGTGTAGCGTCACTACTACATGCATATATATGTAGGTTACTGTAATACAATAGAGCCCCGGCCTCAGCTTCAATTCAAGTACAAAAAATTATGACACACGTCTAAGACTCCAGTGGCCTATAGCAGAGATGGGCTCGAGAACACTATGAAATAATGACGTGGAAAGTGGTCAACAGCGGGCCGGATTTTACTCGTCCGTACTTTCTGCCTTCACCGTTAATAATATACGGCAAGTGAGTAGCTGGGTTGAGTTTATTGAACCTTAGTCGAGGAGTGGAAAGTGAGAATAAGCTGATTTCACTGCAAATCCAGATGTTTTATTTAGAAATTAAATAAACAAGAAGCATTTTGCCAAGTCAAAATTAATACTGAACCTAGTAAGGTTCCTAGTTACCGATTTATGAAAAAAAAATTCGCAAATTTGAACCCTTCTACGTTTTCCAGTAGGTGTCAGACGGACAGACAGACGGACAGACATACTCTACTGTTCCCATAAATGACCTAACGGTCATTAATAAAGTGATACCTATTTTAATTTTATCAGAACGTGGATGGACTCCAGGAGCTTGAAAAGGGAAAAAAGTCGTTGGGCACGACCAAAAAAGGGATTGGCCCGGCTTATTCATCAAAAGCAAACCGAACTGGAATCCGGATTTCAGATTTACTGGGTGACTTTGACGTCTTCAAGGAGAAGTAAAGCTATGATTTATGTACAGTTCAGCTTATCGAACGCAGAAGCACGTATGAAATTAACGTATTAATATTAATATTGACTGTTCCTCTCTGGACAGGTACACGCATCTCGTTGAAGCATATCAAAAAATGTTTCCCAACCTTACTGTCGACATTGACCTGGAACTGGAACGGTATAAGAAATACGCTGTGAAGATTGCTCCAATGGTAGCAGACACGGTTCACTTTCTCAGTTCTCAGCTGAAGTCCAACAAGCGAGTCCTTGTTGAGGGAGCCAATGCGGCTATGCTGGATATAGACTTTGGTTCGTGTCAAATAAGCATTTCGGTGCATCCATTAATCTATCCCATAGCAGGGTTCTGTCTTCTGTCTAATATGAATTACGCATTTATTTTCCTAATAGGAACATACCCTTACGTGACGTCCTCAAACTGTAGCATTGGCGGGGTGTGCACCGGCCTTGGCCTTCCTCCAAAACGTATTGGGGACGTTTTCGGTGTGGTCAAAGCTTATACGACCCGAGTCGGGGACGGGCCCTTCCCTACAGAATTGAAAGATGTATTTGAGCCAATTTTGTTATTCCGGTCCGGGAGTATTTTGAGGCGTTGAGGGTGGCGGAGGAAAGGGGTCATTTTCTTCCTCTTTGTTTCAGGACATAGGTGAGTTTCTCCAAACGAGAGGAGCAGAAATAGGGGTCACGACTAAGAGAAAGCGACGGTGTGGATGGTTAGATTTGCCTCTGCTTGAGTACACGACGACCGTGAATGGGTACACCGGGTAAGGCATGGGCTGGGCTTCAGCTGTACAAATTGTAAAATGTACACCTGCCACGAAACATGAGCGTGTTATTATAAATTCCAAATTAGGATTGCCCTAACGAAGCTGGATATTTTGGACGATCTGCCAGAACTTAAAGTCTGCACTGCTTACAAGCTGAAGGGGGTGAAACTGGATCGGTATCCAGCCTCTGAAGCTGAGTTACGAAATGTTGAAGTACGGAACAACCCCATGTATTATTTTGAATTGCAACTAATTTTAAGTTATTTACAATAATATTGTAATCCTACCCTTAATTCACTGCTCTGCAGGTGGAGTACATGACGCTTCCTGGATGGCAGACCAGCATTGAGAAAGTGAGGAAGTATGAAGATCTGCCGGCAAGGGCAAAGGACTACGTCGAAACCATTCAGAACTATTTGGACGTCCCAGGTAAGGCGTCCCACTTTGGGTGTCGTTAACTTTGCTTGGAGCCATTACTGGATTATAATATGTAACTATTTAATTCCAGTGAAATGGATCGGGGTTGGTAAGGCTCGGGATGCAATGATCAAAGTATTCTAATGTTCGCATCACGTCTCTAAATCCAAACCGCTCAAGAACTGTAAACTACGTTTTTGTGGGGTACATACTACATATTATCTACATAAATAGTCCGTACACCTAAGAAAATGATCTTGCGAAAAAATAATATCACTCTTTGTCCTCACAATACATACTGAAACATATTGTTTGCAGTATGCGATAAGTAGCTAAATGCATTTTTTCCTTCCCCTATATCCCAGAATTGTCGTAAAAGTAATATGTAGCTACAACTACCTATTCTTTCTTTAGTTATACTATTTGAAATGTTATTGAGAGTCTACCTTTGCTTTAAGTGTTATTGTTGTATTGTCGGAAGATGGGCAAATTCAAAGTGGAAAGCTTTAGGAAATATAATTGTCCAGAATGGGCACCAGTGTCCATCCAGAATGATATTTGTTACCCTTGATCCATGCAGGTCATGTATATACTATACTTGTATGTAGCTAATATTTATATTTTTAAACCCGCCTCTTCTATTTTATACTTAAAGTGGCACATGAGACAGTACTTCTATCAAATCTTGTTCTCTGGTCTCGTATCTCTTTATCCGCAAAACAAATAAGAATCTACTTACTATTCGACTTTGTCCCATTTATTCGGCTCTATAAGCCCACCATCTGTGTCAATACGTATTACCCGAACTAAACCTAACAAACCTATATTTGATGTACTTGTGATAGAAGAGTGATATACGTAGTAAAATTCTGATTAATAAATTGGAACCTCTGCCTACTCGCCAATTAAACAATTCCACAATTTGATTCTTTATTCATTGTAATCTCCGCAGGCCAATTTTTTTCTACATTGATAGTAAGCAGATGGAAGTCATTTTTTCCAGATTCAATTCAGTTTCCATAATAGTACATCTTCATTTACACAAACGGATAGGAAAGTTTGTGAGAGGAATCCCTTTGATAATTTTCAACTTTTTGTTCCAAGCAAAGCTAATTCCATTATTGAACACACAGCCTGCCTGCCGAACACTCAAGTGGAAACAGATGAGCAGGTAACAATGAGGAGCTTGTGTCAAAGGGGTTCCTCCACTCTACGGGAACATTTCCGTAAAAGTATATGAAAACCAAGATTGTGCAGAGTTGATTTTCATATATTTTATTCGCATGTCCTATATTTGACCTTTCCTCGGACCTAAGCTGCCTTAAGATAGGGATTGTTGGTTGTCTCCTTAGAAGAGCATGAAACTAAGGTTAGAAATAGACATATGCAGTACATCCTGCATATAACAATACCACTTCCACTCAATCTCTAATTAATTAACTTTTACTCAATGTAAGTTAACGTGCGTTCGGGACAAGCATGCAGACAAGGTAGGACGGCGAGTTTGATTTTCATTCCTGAAAACTCGCAGCCACGATGTAATAGTTAACATTCCCATGAGAGAACACTAGTAGTAAGTAGTGTTAAACGAACTTTGAACCGTAACTTCCTAAGCTTATTTCAGACCATTGGTGACAACGTAAGCTAGCTTAATTATTGCTTCTCCAATCCTGGTTTGGGCTTAGGCTTTGGTTGAGTTAGATTATTGGCACACAATTAGCTAAAAACTTGGCTCATCATGGCATAATTTGCTCATTATCCAAATTTACAAATTAGCAAGTTCACAACTTTCTACATTCAATACTTTCCATGTACATTTGGACTTCAACACGACTAGTCACGAAAAATAATGAGGAATCAGTAGTAAATAAGAGCCTTAGCTTGCTAGAAGATGAGGCCAGGATTTTAAAATAAGTTAAAACATAATTATCTACAAGTAACTACATATTTACTATGGAGTTACAGAACTAAAAGGTACTTTCATAGCCTGTTGTAAAATTTAAAACGAAGTGATAATCACTATTACTATTGTATGCAGAACGGGACATGTAATTTAATGGCACTTCTAGTGCGAGTTAGTGTCAAAGTACCAATGAAGCAGTTCTAATTAGATTCGTACTAACCTTAGTCATAATTTAAAACAACATTTGTAATAACAAACACGTAAATAGGAGAGTCCTTATTGTTAATCATTACATTGCTACTACTACGTACTTAACAGAAATCAATTCGTTCAAAAAGCCTCCACAGCTGCCGCGTGTTGGCCTATTCGGTATTTTTCAACACTGTGCTTTAAAAATTATACATTGTACAAGAGCACATTACTCTAACGTCACACATCAGACACTAAAATTACACGATCACTTAAACACAATTTAGGATGAGATATTTCCAATGGCTCCATATTACGCCCAATGTGGCTGTAGACTTCGCACTTCATCCTTTAAAAAAGATATTTACATATCCGACTCTCCATACAGAGCTGTGGAAAATGACATGTAGTCAAGGGCTCCCGGGACTCCTCCAGCTCCTTTGAAAGGGGTCATTCTTTGAATACAATATTCGGCTTGGTCTGGAGGAAGCTCACGTCGCAGCTCGTCCGGCAATATGTACGGCTGTAAAATGACACAAGTGAATTTGGGTATTAATTGCCATTATTATTGATGAAGAAGACCAGGGCCGAAAATCTCTAATGTGATCAATTGTACCTTGTCAGCTGCGAGGATTCTAAAGGAGTCGATGACCTGCTCAGCGGTGTCAACGTCAGTCGACTCTCTCGTCATAAAGTCGAGGAAGGCATCGAAATGTACTGAGCCTGAGTTGTTAGGATCCACGACAGCCATAATTCGCTGGAAGTCAATGTCACCCTGTCGGTCCTTCCCAATTGAGTAGCCCAATGAGACGAGGCAGGACTTGAATTCCTCCTTATTCAGTTTCCCGGTTCGAGTTTTATCGAAATGATTGAAACTACTTCGGAACTCGTTCAGTTGTTCCTGTAGGCAAGTAAGTTGTAAAATTATTATACCACAGCTAAACGTACATGTAGCACTCCACTCCATAGTGCGAAACCCTGCATACCGTGAGTACTCGTATACTCCCGCGCTCTAAAAATGTATGCGATACTCCCAAGTAAGGTCGGAGAAGGAAAGGGAGGAAGAAAGCGGAAGAAAGGGAAGGAGGCAGGATAGAACGGTTCCTGGTACCCGATATGCAAGGGTAAAGGATACCCCAAGGCGTAGTAGGTATCGCGCTAGTATGAGTATTCTATACTCCTATAAATGGGGTATCATTAACTCTATAGTATCCTATACCCCCGAGCAAGATTCCATTTACACCCATCCCCCCCCAGCGGCCGAGGCCGGGTTTCATGGCTATGTCCAGCACACATACTAATAATACAGCCTCGACATCTTACCTGTGTTATTCCCTTAGAATCACGTGTGAGGATCTGATTTTCGACCTCATTTATAGTTCTGTTGATAGACGTCAACAGTTGTTCCCAGCCGACGCGGAGGGTCTCCATTGTGTACTGAGTGTATCTATTTTCAAAGATCATGCCCTCTTGTACAGCTTGGTGTATCTTCTCTAATTCCTCAATATGTGGTCGATAGGCCTGTACCCCACTATGATATTCCTTCAACCTGTGGAGTTGGTCTTCTAACGACCCCTGGTTCAAAATGTACGCGGTTATTACTAATTTCAACTATGCCAGAGCTTGTTTTGTAATAAACGCTCGAACAATGTATAACGTACTTGTAGACCCATTCCAATCGCTGTAACCGCATCCAACTGCCGCTCTATCCATGGTCCTACTTGATTGGCCTTTTCAGCGAACTGCCGTCTCAACATTTCATTATCTAAAGAAACCGAAACAAATTCAATCACTCGGTTTCGCTTACATTCGTACTCGCAGACAAAGCTACAAATACTTTGAACATTTAATGCGTACTCTGTTGTTTTCTGAACTCGGCTTGCAACGTGCCATCTCTATGCGGTACCAGCTGCCTGACTTCATTCCACTTCTTAGTGAGGATCTGTCAAGCATCAAGATAAAATTTTATCATGGACGACCATAAGAATCCAACTTGAACCCAGCATAGTTTGCAGTTTATAAAAGAAATCAGAGTAGCTTCGCAGAAAAGCTCGCTAACAAATGAGTTTTTCCCCTTGAAAGTATACCTGTAACTGCACTTCCAATTCCTCTTTCAACTAGCAGCATGTACACGCCAATTATATTAAAAATATAGTTTAAAAAAAATTTAAAATGCCTAATAAGATTAAACCTTACGTTAGCGGTGAGAGTGGTGTACGGATTTTCCAATCCACCTGGAACTTGATACTTTTGAGCCAAAGCCTCAACCTCTTTGACCAAGGAAACGATCGAATTGTACTCTTTGTCGGCTTCACCGAGTGTCGCCTTGAACTAAAAAGATGTGAAAGAGGAAATCGTACTTTCAATCATTACGTAAAAAATCGAACAACTAACAAATCCGTGTGCTCAAGACTCAGCCTACCTGATTATGAGCGTCGATTAATCCTTGGATCTCGTCAACAGTATGAACAATGAACATATCCACAAGATCTTCACTTGTTCCATCCAGCCAGTTGTTGAACGGCTAAGATAAAAAAAAATAATACAGTTTTTACTAATACTCACTTATTTATCATTTAACCAATATACTCGCATGACATAGTTTCACTTTCACTATGATTCGGGCCGAAATCGATGGCACAAAAGTTATGAATCCGGTGATCAAGTTCGTTGGTTAGACTTTTAGGGTCAAAGGGTCAGTCCGTTAAAGGAAAAAAAAACATGACCCCTAGCAAAGGATTTTATATAATGGTGTTTACATTTTCTTTAAATCCTTAAGGAAATGGTTTCCATTTTTTTATACCCCACAGCCCATACCAACCAGTACCAGAGGCAGTAGTATAGTGGTTTACAACCTTTACGTATAAGTAAAGTTTAATCCAAATGCTTTTATAGCTAAAATACCCAATACCAGCACCGACATACTACAACGTAGACTACAGCGTAATGGGATCGTATTTGTTGCACTACAAACTACAATATTTCCGTTAACTATGCTGCAAACGTACTCTTCGTAAGTCGTTAGAAACGTAAATCCAACTTCGTTAAGCGGCGTACCCGCGTTCGCAAGTATTAGTCATGAGCCGAAGGCGACGTTGTTGCTAGTAATCTAGACTGACCTGTGACTATGTGAACAATATAACCCTGGTTTAAAACTTACAGCTGCTCGCTTCGCGAACTCAAGATGAAGAGTATCAATCTTCTCAAGAATCTTCTCAGTCTCGTCAAGAGCTTGTCGTCGTTTCTGCGTGAGAGTTCCGAGACGGTCCCATTGGTCACAAATTCGTTGACAACGCGTATTCACGGCTGCACTGTCGTGATACCCGAGGGCACTATTTCCAAACGAAAACTACTATCAGTGAATAAATTCTTTTTAACAAATACATATTATAGAGAATACTGAACAAATGATTACTTCAGTTCGTGAGCAATCGCGGCAATTTGTTCCACACGGTCTTGATGAGCAGCTAAGTCAGACTCGAATGCTTCGTGTTTCTTCTTCAAAGCTTTCAGTTCATTCAATTTACAGTGTCGGAAGTCTTGACTCTGGAGCATTTCTTCTTTACCGCGGGTCCACTCCTCGTGGATATCGGACTTATGTTTGAACTTCTGAGCAAGGTGTTCCAATCTTTCCAGCCTAAAAACAAAACAAAAATCATACCGTGGTTGTGTATTCTGATTTCCGATAACATTGGATATAACCGGAATGCTTACCTCATCATTTCAGCCAGAAGCCATTCTTCGAAAGCCTTCTCAGAGGTTTCTAGGCCTTTCCATGCGTTTGCAATATCCTATGGACAAGTAAACGAGCCTACAGTTAGGTTTAGTGAAACTACTATGTTAACAAGGCTTATAGGCTTATCCAAGTTCCAAAAGTTGAGCATAAACCTACCGACACCATTTTCCCTTCAGTTGGCATGTACGCCGGTCGATTTGACAGACGTAATTTTGTTTGCAAAGTATTGAAGTTGGTCTCCAACTTGGCTTTCTGCTCAACACGTGGTGGCTTATGTTTTCGTCGGTAAGTTCGGTATTCCTCCAATTTCTTCTGCACCGACGCCAACGAATTGTCTGATTGGCGACTCTGAAGCCAGGGCATTGTTCTCCGGATCCATTCAAGTAACTAGATTTTTCAAGTAAAATATCCGTCATCATTCAAAGGCTGAGGGTTTTTAAATTCGTATTCATTAACTTGTATATACTAGTCGTAATCATTACTGGGAAAACTCACATCACTGGCAAGCCTCTCATACTCCTCCATGAGCCTCTCATTTTCTTGGTTGACCTTGAGAACTTTGCAGATTCGGTTGGCCGCAGTCTCAGCCTAAATTCCAAATTATGTTCAATTAAAATTAAACAAATTTTTTTTTGTGTTAGGTGAAAATTAGTCCACAGATTCATATCAGAAGAAACACAAAGGAACAAAAGCAAAACCATCTTAACTTTAATGATTGTGACGCTAAGTCTCAGACTTAGTGGAAATATTGGTAACTATTGAATTTATGGCTATAAGTTCATCATAAGTTGAAGTGGGACTAGGATAAATCTTTAATTCTGGTTTCTTCACATTAAAGAAAAGTTACCTTTTGCGCACCAGAAAAACTATGGTAGTAGGTGGAAACATAAGTCATTACGGCTCTCTCATCAGGCATCGCAGTGTTGTACAAATCTGTGGTTAAATGAGGTTCAATAAAAAGAGTCAAACAACCATGCGATTAAACTCCACACTTCATGCAACTCCTCTATTAGGTCTGGAAATCATAAACCACTAAACCAGTACCTGTAGGATGAACGCGTGATTATATAAAAGCAATGAAAACACCATAAAGGGAACCCAAAAAACGAAAGTGATATGCCGCTCAAATTGAATGAAAGGCTTGATTTACTATGATGAGTCATACTCAACGTGTCATTCGAACTTCTTCTATGTCAAAATACTCAACGGATGCGCGTTTTTACATACGATGGCCCCCCACCATTTAAAACTAAACACTGACTCTCAACCATTCTAATTTACACCAACAATTTCCTGACTGTCCCAGCCCAGATACAAAACTTACATGCAAATAGTTACGCAAACAGGTGTTTTTTTAAAATGGGTATTACGCCATTTAATTATACTAGAAGAAAGGATTAGTGGTTATAGTAATTGCAAATCACATATAGAAAAATCCAACAGCCCGTCAACACTCCTTTCCCCATCTATTACCTGCTGGGCACCTTGGAAAGCATGATAGTAGCAAGATACGTATGTCATAATTGCACGCTCATCGGGCTTAGGAGTGTTGATTAAATCTATTCAAATAATAAGCCATCAAATAACCGTGATCGACTTCTTAAACTCATGATTTTGATTAAACGAAGTCATACAAATAGATATACACCGAAATAAACATATTAATAGTATATTTGCACATTAGTACACGGTCAAATTAAGATTAAAGCATTACCTTCGGGATCCAACATTCGTGGAATATCGAGATATTTCTCAGCAACATCGAAAGCAGTGTTCAAGTTTTCGAGTGGATTATCCTGGGAAAATAATAAAAATGTAAAGGATAAGGTAATATTTACTCAATGGAGAATGGACAAAAGAGTCGAAAAGGACTCAATAAACGTTTGACGCATTAAAAAGGTTAAAGGTGGAAACTCTACTTATAGCGGATAGAATGTTCACATACCTTAGATAGCTTATTGTAGTCAATGAGGTCGGGACGATGTCGATGTATCAAGGCGCAGAAAGCGAGACCATCCTTAAAACTAAATTTATGAAAATAGTTCAAATTTATACCTCATTCCTATTCCTCGTACCACACAGTCCTAAAATTTGCAAATTTGCTCATAAATCACCTGAGATGGAAGTTTTGAACATTTACGTTTTTGTACGGAGCTGTTTTACGCTGACACCAGAGCAGTAAACCCTCTTTTGCCGTCAATTCCTCAACAGAAATGTCCTGAATTGCAAATCGGAGGATAATGGTCCAGATCATACCCAGTGTCATTTTTAGGTTTCCATCAACAATTTCTAAAAAGAAAACGCAGACGCACGTGAGTAATACCAATAAAATACTAAATGGCAATCTGCAGCGTAGTCTATTTTTCCCGTAGCGGACAGGTAACTTTTCCTTGACAACGTTAAAGAGCGTATGTAAATACGAAAAAGTTTACCTCCCGTAGGGTATGCATTTCACCCCATGCCCCAAAAGTCCAAACACGTTTTGTGACTAAACGGCTCAAATTACACTAATAATTAAAGACGGATAAAAATTGGTAAACGCGGTCTAG
>JAQFZY010001057.1:0-18558 GCA_034696285.1 Hypogastrura burkilli
AAAACCTTGTTTTATGACAGAAATGGACGGATGGACGAAGGTAAAGGGATTATTGTTCCCTTCCACCCTTCCTATTATGAAGCGAATTAGAAGGAATTGTTATTTTGTTTCTGACCAATATCCGATCGGATATCCGATCAGATATCCGTTCGGATTTCGGATCAGGGAGATATACTATCCGATTCAATCCGAAAGCATCGGATCGGATAGATGGACTATCCGTATCCGAAAAACATTTTTGGATCGGATGAGCCGTGTATCCGCTTCCGAAATTTTTAGTTCGGATCGGATAATGTTTGAATCCGATCCGATCCGAACGCTATCCGATCCGAAATTTATCCGAATCATCCGATCCGTGCGGAACTATACCAGCACCTGAAATTATTGTGGGCCGTACAATTGGCTTTCAAACAAACCTTAACTTGACCTGAGTAGGTCAAAAGGTTCCTGAGATATCTGACCTTTTACCAACCGTCCTGGGATCTATTTCCTAGCACACATTTATATAGAGAGCTCTGATGCCCCCCACCTGTATTAGTCTCATGTAAATACATCACCCATCACCCGTGACAACGTTGATGTTCCTACTTAAAATTTGAAGATAAAAAAAATGCTCTAAGTAAAAAGTCGCTGAGTATGCCTGAGTGTGCTCTAAATAGGACGAAACAAGTTAAGTTCATATTAAACCATAACTATTTTATGAAGAGTCAAAGTTCACGAACATCCCTTGAGAAAACCATTTTTTGCGGTCAATCCATTCAAAGGTGAATATGCGCCCTGTTCTTACCCGCAGACCTCACCCGGCTCAACCAATACCAAATTGTAATCATTTAGAACGGAAACAGCTTAAATTATATCTCCAATTAAAGTGTAAATACGATCAGGAGTATTCGCAAAATCTGTATCATACATCAGGACTAACCAAGGGAGCTTCATGAACTTTGACTCGTCACAAAATAGTTATCTAACCAATATAATATTATGACATAGTTTTCACCGTCATCAACCTACAGGGCGCATTTCTCAACCTAAACCAACGAAACTCCGCCAACAAAAAGTAATGCCCAATACGAAGTCCAAGTTATGACATGGGATTTTTAGGGTCAAGTGGTCAGTACCTTAAGGGCCAAAAACATGGCTCCTAGCAACAGATTTTTTAGAATTGTGTCGACATTTTCTGAAATCTATATGAAAATTGTTTACACTTTTACATCCGCCATAGCCCATACCAACAAGCCGAATTCGAATCCTTAAATCCAACAAGCAAATCACAAACGCAAGTGTCCAGGTTCATCTTTGTCACACGTCACAGATCACAACTTAACTCACTCACTAAATTTAACTAATTATGTAAACTGTCCTGCCTGGACTAAGTACACGGAAATATTTCATAACTAAGAATTCACTTATCCTGTGCGTATGCATTTAAAAAAATATATTTTTCGCGCGGAAACGATAATTTATATATTTCATGCGCCACGGCACACTCCCTATTTATAAAAAAGGTTATGCTTATGCCATTGTCACTCAATCTGAAGGGGAAGTTTTTCCGTTTCCTCCAACGCATGCGCAAGGAGGAAGGAAAAGCTTAAAATGCTTATGATTGACTAAATTGCAAGTAACGACCTAGCCTTCAGATCCTGTTGTATATTAGCGCAGGCGACTCCGCCGCTTAGCGCGGTTGGCTCTACGCTTAGAACGAATTAGTATGAGTATTTTGTTTAGTAAATAAATTGATTACTTAACTCTAGAAATGGTGTGATGTTAGCCAGCCATGTCGCAGAAACAAAGTACATACGAACTGTGATGCTAGATGCTGTACGTTCTTTCATGCCTTTGCTATGTATTTTCTGTTTCTTAAATCTTACCTGCACAGCGTCTAGCATAACAGTTCGCAAATACTTTGTTTCTGCGACATGGCTTTCTAACATCACACTTTTTCTAGAGTTAAGTAATCATTTTATTTACAAAACGAAATTTTTGTACTAATTCGTTCCAAGCGTAGAGCCAACAGCGCTACGCGGCCGAGCCGCATGCGCAAGTATAAGACACGAGCCGAAGGCGAGGTGGTTTAATATAAACTTAACGTGTTTAGTCCTTTTTAGAGCACACTGAGGCATACTCAGCGACTTTTTACTTGGTGCATTTTTTTAAATTAAATTCGTACTGAGGCACAAAAGCTGGATTTATTGTATATGGCGTATCCAGGAAGGGAAATAATTTTGTTTAGCCGAGATCGGACAAGAGCTATGTCAAATCTTTGGCTTCATTGGGTTTCACTTTTGACATGAATTTTTTTCGCGGGAACCGAACCGATCAAGAGCTTTTAAATGTGATATAAGGTAATAGTTGAGTGGTGGTGATGAGCCCGAATTTCAATTGCCCAAATGGCCAGTTGCCACAATCGAATTGTCCGAATGCGTCATGTGCCCTAATGTGTTAAGTACACAAAATGTCTTGCGCCCGAATGTGTCAAGAAGCCGAAATGTCAGGTGCTCGAATGTGTTAAGTGCCCGAAAACACAATTATGCCCGAATAGTTGATCCCACATTTATATTAAGTAGCCAGTGTGTCCGCTATTCAAAGTTCATAATGTAAAAGTTTGTAAACCGTAATACTACATGGAAAAGCATAACAACTCATAACTTATGTATCTTACCAGGTAAATGTAACATACCTAATCCGTTCTCCTAGCACCTGACACGTATTTTAAATGTATATTAGAACATAGAAAACTTTTATACGAAGTATCATTTACCCAGGATCAAATTCTGAGTCATTTCGTTTGTTGAGCTCCATTTGAACACCAAGCACTGTCCTAGCTCCTAGCAAGCCTATCTTCATAGTAGAGTTTAATTTGTGTTGTTGTTTGGAGTTTAATATTATGTCTCAATAGATATGATTTAGTTTAATCCCGATTCAAAACCAATTTTTATCGATTTATAAATGTAATTATACGATTGATAACCTAGTCAGGAACATGTAGACAAATATTAATTCTACTAAGAATAGCCTTAAAGGTCCCCGTTCAAAAGTATAAACAAAAGAGGGCATTGGTATGAGCCCGTTGTTAGGGGGATTTGAAGGGGGCATTGTCATGGACATGTCAGTGTACACTCAGTAAGTGGATCCTCCTCTCTAAATACTGCTACAGACAACATATAGAGGTGCCGGGAAAACTCAAATCTTCAAAAAGTAAAGAGCCTGAAGCTGGAGCCCCACTCACACTTTCTCTTGCTTAAGAACTGAACACATGGAATAGTGTACAGCTCTGCGGTTAAATAAAGTTAATCATTCTGTTCACTTGAGTATTATCAAGCATATCTGCATTTAAAACTCCCAGGCCATCTGGTCAAATCCAGAGAGTAAAAAGACTGGCAGAGGCTCGGGCTCGGGTCTGGGACGGTATTCTGCCGAATGCCGAAAAATTGGACACTTTCAGCCCGACAATATCCATTGTGCAAACATAAAAAGTCCAGTTACCAACACATATTGTATTTTGTATTGGCTGTTTACGCGTTTATATGAGTTGGAATAGCCCAGGCTCAAGCCACTTAATTCAGAACTCTGTGGTTTGACATAATATTAGTCGAATATTGTATTACCGATTTAAAATCTTCCTTTGACTAGCCACCAAGCCCGCGCTAACGCGGAACGACTAACTACGTCTTGTAATTATTTCTAGGGTGTATGGGCCACGATTTAAGCAACCATATCTTACTTAGCCAATACACAATAACACTACACTAAAATATAGTAACCAACATAATGCTTCTCATTATATTCAACGTTTTTAGAATAACGATGCGTTTTTGTTGAATTTTTTATTTATGGAAATTCTATATATACCAATCAAGTTTATTCGACGTGGCCCAATCAATCATTTGAATTCAACAATGGAAATTCTTTATTGTTTCAATAGATCCGTACGTTACGCACACGTAATAAGCACTCTAGTGAACGATTTCGTGTTCGCTCAGGTAACTGGTTTCAACATGTTCTTGCACTTCGCGCACACGTAATACGCACTCTATTGAACGATTTCGTGTTCGTTCAGGTAACTGGTTTCAAAATTCTCTTGAGCTTCGCGCACACGTAATAAGCATTCTATTGAACGATGTCGTGTTCGTTCAGGTAACTGGTGTCAAAATATTCCTGTGCTTCGCGCACAGGTAATAAGCACTCTATTGAACGATTTCTTGTTCGTTCAGGTAACTGGCGTCAGAATTTTCTTGCGCTTCGCGCACAAGTTGTACGCACTCTATTGAACGTTTTCTTGGTCAACAAGTTAACTTGTTTCATAATTTACTTGCGTTTCGCGAAATAAGATTTATTACATTTCAAGGCGTATTTTCACGTAAAATTAGGTAATTATTTCTTAAAATAAAAGTTGTTTGCGCTTGCCAACAGGCTTACAACTGTTTATAGTTTTGTGAGTATTTATATTTAGTATCGTGAAGTACCGTAATAATTCCTTTTCCTTCGCGCAATAAAATCGAACAAAAAATTCGATGTAGATATAATTGGCTTTCAAAATTGTTGCCCCCCCCCCTCTCTTCGCAAATTCGTAGACGCGCCCCTGAGTAGCCGAGTGTCGACAAATATAATTTTAATTTAAAAAAAAACATTTTTAAACCAAGAGTTATCAATCAATCAATCGAACTTATTTGATGTGGCGCGTGGCCTAATCAACTTACTGAGTAGTCGCAGAGTAAAAATTGCATATTGGTATGGTGAATAATGGTTTATCAAGTTAGACTTATATTAGAAAGTTATAGTAAAAACATATAACACCGTTTTGAATCGTTGAATATACTTTAGTTAAGTTAATTTTTTAATTGGAAACCCCACGTTGAGTACAGGGCTCAGAAAAAACGTATTTTTCTGGAATTGATAAATAACCTGGACGATCAATTTTAAGCACTTTCGGAAAAAAATAGATTTAAATTAATAAATCCTATCTTTTAAATTTTTATGTAAAAATCGGATTTTTTTCCAACCCTGACTGCAATAAAATCGAAATAATTTATTTAAGTACATAGTAGTAGTTTAGTAGTGAATGTTACATGTCTCAGCGTTGAAAGTCAGATATAGGGATATATATGTACACGAGCACCTTGCCCGATCTTAAGATCCAGGGGGAACGGGCGGAAACCCGAGAGACCGAATTAAGGGTAAATCTTCGGGTACCGTTTTGTTTGTAATAACCCGATCCAACAAGTATTGTCTCAAGAAAATAGAGTTCGGGGCCGCCGGCACAACTGGGCCCGTCCAAATCAGATCCGACTATTATTTACTCAAAAAAATCGAATTCGGGCAAGTCTGTATCACTGGGTCCATGCAAACCCGATCCGACAACTATTATCTCAAATAAATCGAATTCCGGCCCGTCCGAAGTCGATCCGATCACTATTGTCTCAAAGAAATCGAATTCCGGCCCGTCCGAAGTCGATCCGATCACTATTGTCTCAAGGAAATCGAATTCGGATTCGGACCCGTCGGCACCATGAACCTGTCCAAAAACCTACCCTAACCCAACTTAAAATCAATGTTTCCGAAAAGTTTCAGAAAGATACCGAACTTAACTTAACTGAAAATCAATGTTTCCGGAAAGTTTCCGAAAGTTTCCGAGCCTAACCTGGCTTAAAATCAATCTTTTTGGAAAGTTTCTGAACCTAACTTATTTTAAAATCAATGTTTCCGGAAAGTTTCCAACCCTAACCTAACTTAAAATCAATGTTTCCGGAAAGTTTTCGAAAGTTTCCCAACGCAACCTAACTTAACTTAAAATCTATATTTCCGGCAAGTTTTCGAAAGTTTCCGAACCTAACCTAACTTAAAATCAATGTTTCCGGAAAGTTTCCGGAAGCTTCTGAACCTAACCTAACTTAAAATCAATGTTTCCGGAAAGTTTCCGGGAACCTAACCTAACTTAAAATCAATGTTTCCGGAAAGTTTCCTGAAGCTTCTGAACCTAACCTAACTTAAAATCAATGTTTCCGAAAGTTTCCGAACCTGAACAAACTTTAAATTAATGTTTCCGTAAAGTTCCCGAACCTAACCCGACTTGAAATCAATGTTTCAGGCAAGTTTCCGAAAGTTTCCGAACCTAGCCGAACTTAAAATCAATGTTTCAGGCAAGTTTCCGAACCTTCCGAGCTCTATTGCCTTAAAGAATTTGAATTCGGTACCGCAGAGTATTTAATGAGTATGGAGAACATTCCGACCACTAAACCGAAAAGACGCAGACTCAGTGATGGCGAGAAGAGTATTATTTCCAATGTCAAAAATCAAGTCTTTGGTTGAAGAAAACTATTGAACAGTTTTGTGACAAAAATAAATAAGTGACTTTCCTGTGAAAATATCAAATATTAATGTTTCCGTTGCCAATTTGTGCGGTGTTAGCCTGACCACAGCAAACAACTGTACGAAAAAATTAACCCAACCGAAAACAACTTCGAAACCAAAAATGTTGGAAGAAGGCCAATCCTTTGTGATTCGTTTACAGTTGCTGCCATCAGGCAGATTTGTCACCGTTTTTTACCAGGAAAAGTAAAAGTATAAAGTACCGAGTATCCAACATTTGCAAAGATTCATCAAAAATGTCTGGAGAATGAACTCTTTCCACGCGTCTGCCTGAAAACATTCCGAACCTGGGTGAGGAAGGTTTGTAAGTTCAAATATCGGAAGATATTTAGGAAGCCTTTTTTTCATGAGCGTACTGCAGTAGTGGCCCAGAGGGAGTACTATTTACGTAACATACGACAGTATAGATCGCTGGGCTACGAAATATTTTACCAAGCTGAAACTTGGACGTTTTCAAACCAGACTCGCAACAAATGCTGGCAAATACTTCTAAATAATACTGAAATATCAGATTTCAAACGTTTCTGGAACGGGAAAGTTTTACAAGACCTTAATAGGTGGACTGGCGGTTTTTAGGTAAAGGGTGGACAAGGAAGAGTTATAATTAATCATATTGGAGGAATTGATGGTTTTGTTAAAGGCGCTGAAGACATTTCTTTTTCAAAGAAGGACACCAGTGATTACCATTCTACAATGAACAGTGGCTTAAGAAAATTGTAGACCTTCTTCCTGATAAGTCTAATTGTGTTAGACATGGCGCCTTACCATCGGAAGCGCATAACAGGAACAGTCATGCCAAAAATGAGTTGGCTTAAAGTGAAACTAGTAGACTGGCTAGAACTACATTGCATAAAACTTCCTGACAATGTCCAAAACTTTCACGAGCTGACTAAAGCAAGCCTTATTGAACTCAGCAAAGAGTATCCTGTTAAGGAAGAGTTCATTGTGGACCAAATTGCAGGTGACAGCGGCCGCGACATCAAAATTTTATTTCTTCCCGTTGCACACTGTGAACTCAATCCTATTGAATTAATTTGGGCATACGTAAAAGGGAAAGTCTCCGAGAAGAATAAAATCGGTGGAACAAAAAATGTGCTTAACTTGACCAATGACTGCATAAATTTAGTAACCAAGGAGCTTTGGCAAGAGTGCATAAAACATGCTATCAAATACGAAGATAAATACTTGGAGAAAGATAGGCTTATTGAACGAAACATGGAGGAACTAAGGTCAAATCCTAATCTGGTAATACACGTGTACCACAGTGACAGCTGCATGATGAGAGCGATGAGAGCGCAAGTAATGATAGTGGGAGTGAAATTGAAGATTGAAGCTTTCTACTAGTTTTGTCAAGATACAATACATGATGCACAGAGCCGTAAGTTCAAACTTATTTTGCTTTAATATAACTAGCGAAAATTTCGTTTTGGAACATCAACAAGCAGCATTTAATCTGAAAATACCTGTTTTATTTACTTAAAATTAATACCTTCTATTTTTACCTATGAATAAGGATGTACTGGTTTACGAAATAAGGAGCCGGAAATAGTAACAAAATCGGCCGGTTTTTAATGCTTCGTTGTTAACCTAATTAACTGTTTATAGAGAGGTAAATAATGATGGGTTTATGATTTAATTACAACGACAAGGAATTTTTATAATGTTTGTGCAAATGTACATTCCAACGTGTTCTCGATGTAGAGCGTTGTGGAGGTGAAGGTGAATTATTTTGGAGGTGCCCGCCCAAACTGTGAGGGTCGGCCCTGCGAGATTGTACTTTGGACTTTGGACCCGAGGGTCCAAGTTTTATAATTCTTTCCACCTAGAGTACATACATACATACATACATACATCTATATACATAAAAACGTTGGTCTGTATGTGTGTGTGTGTGGATGTATGTTTGTGGGTATGTATGTATGTCCGATATCTCTTCTGGAACTACTGTACGGATTCAAATGATTAACGGCCTTAAAATTTTCCAAAAAAACAAAAGTTTTAAACCAAAGTTGACTTTTTGCTAAGGGTTCGACAGCATGGGGTCGGGTAGCTGTTTAAGGGGCCAGGAATGGAAGGAAGAATTCACTTACGCATTGGCCAGGCATAGAGTCACGCGGGTCTGTGAGGGGTCGGCTGCATGGAGGCAGGTGCTGGTGCTGCGGGCTTAGCCCAACCAATCACGTTCTCGCGGGTCAGCGGCCCCGAATTCAAATTCTTTAAGGTGATAGAGCTCGGGAGGTTCGGAAACTTACCAGAAACATTGATTTTAAGTTAAGTTCGGTTCGGAAACTTTTCAGAAACATTGATTTTAAGTTAGGTTAGGTTCGGAAACTTTCCGGAAATATTGATATTAAGTTGGGTTAGGTTCGGAAACTTTCGGAAACTTTCCGGAAACATTGATTTTTAGTTGGGTTAGGTTCGGAAACTTTCCGGAAACATTGATTTTCAGTTGGGTTAGGTTCGGAAACTTTTGGAAACTTTCCAGAAACATTGATTTTAAGTTAGGTTAGGTTCGGAAGCTTTCGGAAACTATTCGGAAACATTGATTTTGAGTTAGCTTAGGTTCGGAAACTTTCCGGAAACATTTATTTTAAGTTAGGTGAGGTTCGGAAACTTTCGGAAACTTTCCGGAAACATGGATTTTAAATTAAATTAGGTTCAGAAACTTTCGGAAACTTTCCGGAAACATTGATTTGTCATGTCAGGTTCAGAAACTTTGATTTTAAGTTAGTAATTTTCCGGGAACATTGATTTCAAGTTAGGTTAGGCTCGGAATCTTTCGGAAACTCTTCGGAAACATTGATTTTAAGTTAGGTTAGGATAGGTTTTGGACAAGTTCATGGTGCCGACGGGCCCGAGTTCGATATCCTTGAGACAATACTGATCGGATCGGGTTTGGACGGGGCCAGTGGTGCCAATTGGCCCTAATTCGATTTCTTCGAGACAATAATTGTCGGATCGCGTTATGAAAACCAAAACGGTACCCGAAGAGTTACCCCTAATTCGGTCTCTCGGGTTTTCGCCCAATCCCCCCGGATCGTAGATCGGGTAACGTGCTAGTACATACATACCCACATACACACATACATCCACATACACATACATACAGACCAACGATTTTATGTATATAGATATATGGAGGAGTACTAGAACCTGCGACCTTCCATGTGCCTTGGTGGAGGGTAGCCACCCCATTCAACGATACAAGGGTATGTGCCTTGTGTATTACTAATACTACGAGAACGGATTAGTTTGTTACTTTTGTTTTTACCTTCCTTGCAATGCAGTAGACGGTAGATGCTCACTTCTGGGGCAATCTCTGGATACGTTACAGGTTCTCTCAGTGATCTCTTAGTCTAGCCCCGATGATGGCGTAGTGGCATAGTTTTTGCTTACGAAGAAGGTAGTTCGCAGGTTCAAATCCCAACTTTCCTGGTTTGCTTTTTGTTTTGTTTTTCGCTTATTTAATAAGTTCATATGTTTAAGTTCGGATTTTAAACTTCGAACAGCAGACACGCTGGCTATCTAAGCTTTCAGGTACTAACTATCAACTATTCGGACATAAATATGGTTTTGGGCACTTGACATTCGGGCATGTGGCTTTTTGGCATTTCACAAGTTTGGGAACATGACTTTTCGGGCACATGACGCATTCGGGAACTTGACATTCGGGCTCATGGTCATACTTCGGATGGGAAATGTGATGGTAAATCGTTAAATGATAGGAACCTTCGGTTCCTGCCTCATCAAGCTGTTTAACTCTCATAAGAAAACTTTAACTTAATTTAGCAAGCTTCTTTAATGTCGTGAATGCTTTACTGGAAAAAAAATCATTCCACTTCCAATATTACGTGTATGTAATACCATAGCTAATTAGAAAAATGTGATTTTTAGGTCACCATCTACTGTTTCGCACACAATGTAGTGTTACCTACAGAATTCCCAGTGTTAAGTCGATTGAAATAAATGTCGATTCCAAGCTGCTCCTACCAGAATTTATGCCTTTTCGAAAAGCAAAAAATGTTAGAGCTTAGTTCCGAAGGTTATGAAATTTTTCAGACGATTTTGAGAAAGCAGCTCAACGAACGCTAAAAATGAAATATACATAAAAAGTGTTGAATGCTACCGCATTCATATACTACAGCTCAAACTTTGAACCTCTACTACCCGAAATCTTCAAAAAGCATCCTCGGCCTGACGACTTAAACCACTTCCCATGTACACACAGGAATTCCAACACCGGAAATGAGTGTAGTCCGTACCATATCCTTTTAAAAAACTAAATTTGACCTCTGCAGGTCAAAATAACATGGATCGTGAGCTTTTTAACTACTAACTACACTTCCAACCAACATTCTCCTTTCTCTTGTTAGATGACAGTATAGATGTTACGCTTTACTGCTGGAGAGTAATGTTGAGGTATACCACCTGAGACCTTAAATAGGTTCAGCAGCTACTCAGATTGTCTTAAAAACTAGATGGGAGTAGACACATGATGCCGTAGCTGAGTAATGTGAGAACTTACAAGTTCACTGTGCACAATGTTTACGACGGTAATGGGATTTTCCCTCTCTTCAGCCTTCTTCTCTTTGAGCGTTTTGAGGAAGGACCATTTACTCCCCAGCCGACCGTCATATCTCCCCATCTCATCCATCAACATCCCGCCATCCTCATCCACGGACATTGAATTGGCCAGCATTGGGTTCCCCGTGGAGCCCTCCTTGTACTCCCCGTTCCGCTCATTCAGTATGCTCCCTCTCTCCGCCTCGCCTGTGTCCATTGACCCACTCCTCTCCTCACTCCCGCCCTTCTTCCCTTCAGTCATAGAGAGCATGTCGAGGAGCTTCCGCGGGATGGAGAGCGTGGACCCCCCGCTCACAGACTCCCGACGACCTAAGGGCCTTGTCTGTCGAGCCCCGCTCTCGGTAGGCCCCTCCCCTTCTTCCTCCTCCATGCTCTCCTGCGGAGTGTCAGGCCCACTCGTTTCTCCAGATGACTGCTCCTCCGTCTGCTCCGGGATCTCCTCCCGCCACATGTTCTCCCCCACTGAGGAGGAGGAGGGGAGGCTGAGGGAGGGCCGGTCTTCGGTCGTCGTCGTTCTCGAGCTGTCACGGCTGTAGACAGCGGACTCGGAGCTCCGGACGCTGGAGGAGTCCAGAGTGGCCTCCTTGACCCGGGCCCCATCACTCATCATGAGGAGCATGGAGGCCGGAGGGGGCTCGATCATTGAGCCGTAATCAATGGAGGAATGGCCCGAGTCCCTTGGCTCCTCACTCCCGTCTTTCGCCCAGGCCTGGGACTCCTCCTGTTCGCATTCGTAGGGGTCCTGCGGTATAGATCGCCTCCGACTCACGTACCCAAGCGGCTCGTCTCCAAGAGAATCTTCACGCTTCAGAAGGCGGGAGCCGGCTGGTTTAGTAAAGGAAAGTCGCCGCTCGTGCGTGTACTCATGCTTCATGCTCTCCTTGGACTTGGTTGAAGGGTCAGTGTCGGGTTGAGGGGCCTCCTCGGATGCTGCACGATGGAGGAGCTCTTGGAGGACCAGATTCATTCTCTCCTTCATATCAATGGTGGCCGCAGTGGGGATCCCATGCTGTGTGGCCGGGAAGTTGGCCTGGGAGTACGGGTAAGAGTACGAAGTGTATGTGCTTGTATGAAGGGACGTTGGAGGCCCGGCGCTGTTCTCAATTGCGGCCATTTGCTGCCTCTCCAACTCCTCCAGCTTCCTGAGCTCGTACTTGTACCACTCATCCTCACTGTCAATGCTGTCCTCCGTGCTCTGACGACGGGACGAGACTCTGGAACTCCGGTACGAGTGAGTGCTCCTTGTGTCCTCCTCCTCAGACAGAGTTCGTTGTTGCGGGAGGTCGAGTCGGAGTTTGCTGGATGTCCGAGTTGTGGAGTCAGAGGAACTACCCATGTCGGCCTCACTCAATGACTTTGTGCCTGGGCCCTGGCTCAGTCTTTGAGAGGACCGGGGGGACAATGAGGTTAGGGACTGAGTCCCGGGCGATATTGATAGCGTTGCAGTGGTGGCTAACGGCTGCGAGCCAGCTCGTTCTCGAGAGTCATCCGTAGTTTGGAGAAGCGGTGAGAGGGCCACTGTCTTCTCAAACTCAGTCATAATACTATTCTGGCCTGATCCAGGATCTTGGGCGGAGGTGAGATGGGGCGGATCAATCTTTGTAACACTGTCTGGTGTTGAAATCCTCTGGCCCAAGTTACTCGGTCGTACTAGACCTTCTGCCGAGGCTCCAGCTTCACTGAACTTGTGTCTCAGCGTTTCGTCTCCTGAAATGGGTTTTCCCGGACTGGACTCATGAACCCTGTCCATTATGGGCTCATCCAGTGTTAACGAGGTCTCGGCCGTGTGAGGCAGATAGCCCGGCTCCCTGGGCGGGTTACGACTCAATTGAGCAACATCGATGCTCATGGTTCTCATGGACTGAGGCAGGGGAGGTCGAGGGGGAGGCAAGACGGAGGTCCCGTTCACAGCCTGCTTCTGTCTGTACTTCCCGACAGCTCTTGAAGCGGCGAACTCTCCACAAGTTGGAACCACTCCATACTTCCCAGTGTCGGGACTAGTTGGCGAAATGGACTTTGTTTCCATGGTTTCACTACTTGTCGGAGTCTTCTTCACTTCTCCCACAGTGGGGAAGAGTCCAGCGGCAAAATCAGGCAAAAGATCAAGATCTCGCTCAGCGGCATGAGGACCCTCGGACATCGTCTTTCTAACTGATATGAGCGTCTTGGAGGGAGGACTCCGAGGATCAGCCCGATTCCCAAAGTATGACTTACGGGTATGGGCCGATGCCTGAGGTCCGTAGCGGGGAGGCTGCCCGTACCGACGATTGAGATCAGAATCCGAAGCCTCGGAATCCTCCGACTGGCTGCTCCATTTTCGTTGGGCTTTGCTTATTATTCCGGACATTGTGGATACAATGGAGTGCCTCTTCTTTTTTCGCCCAGGACCCGCAGGCCCTGGCGTATGCTTCTGAATGTCAGGCTTCTGATCACCCGGTAAGGAGTTGGACCTGTTCCGTTTTGTTGGTAGCCCGATATGCAAGTCTGGGAGCCAGTTTCCAACGGAGGTCATGGCTGACTTGAGACTCGCAGTCCTCTTTGTTTTAACCTTATTACTCTTCCTGCCTTCGGAGTTTGGCTGGGGATCAAACCCTTTCTCATGAGGCCCGCCATGGGCACCGGGAATCGGAGGGACGTATTGAGAGGATGTGTAGCCGGGAGGCCCTCCATGCTCTCCTCTGTAGAACGACTTGTGACTATGGGGGTCTTGGGCGTCGTGACAGTAGTCATGGTCAGTTGGTGGGACAACTACAGGGCTGCTAATTATGCTAGCGTATTTCGGAGGTGTGAGTTCAGTCTCCTGTTCCTGATAAGCAAAGTATTTTGAGCTTCTGTTTGCTCCAGCCCCCGCGGACACAAGGATATGATGCATGGACTTCAAAGAGCCTGTAATGTTCTCGTGCCGTTTCTGAATTTCTTCAATTGGGCTAGGTGTGCGTCCCTTGGTCTGATGCCGGAGTTCTCCGGGCTCTGTGACTAAATAAGACGGATTCTCGTAACAAGCAGTTTTGCTGGGATAGTACGGGGACACGTTGCTCCGGTACTGAGCATAATAGTAATTGATACTTGACTCCCTTTCCAAGGACTCCCGCTCTCGCTCCAAACTCTCCAAAATGGTTGAATTCACTTCGTAGCTCTTGTCAACCATCTGGTCAGCATTCAGGTTGTTCTTTCTGTATCTCCTGCCCAAGTACGGAGTAGAGTACGCACTTCCAGGCAGAGATGAGGCCTGTCTGCTGCCTTGGAATTCCATGTGGCCGTAGCTATGAGTACTTGAGTCATCGGAGTCACTTCCTGTGAAGGAAGGGCGGGACAGTGCCGTTTTCCCCAATTCACGATGCTTTCTCTCGTAAGCGGGTTGCATTCCACCTCGGCATCCCTCGTGTAGGCCCAAAGATCGATTTCTCTGTAGATTTGAAGAGCTGCTCCTCCTAGGCCCGCTCTCTACTACCTGTGTGGGATCAGGCGAGTAGCAGGCTCTGTATCCATTCCCACTCCGGTATTGTGTCATTGTGTCAAGTCCTATTGCGGGTTGGGACATGGGAGAAGGAAGACCTTGATTATACATCCGGGATATCTGAGCTGTATATACAGCCGTCTCCTCTCCACTATCACCAGATCTTTGAGAGAATCGTGCTGTGGAAGTAGCTGGAGCTTGTCCAGCCAGTCCAAAGCAGTAGCCCGGAATTTCTTTTGTCTCACTGTGTGAATGTCTTAAACTGTCCATTTCTGCTAAGTCTAAACGGATATGCACTGAGCCGTAATGGGAGGCAGAAGACAAAGTAATATTTCCAAGTGAGGTACTGGACATTGAGCTCATGGCGACATCAGGAAGGGCAAACTCGTGCCCCATTTTATCCCGTACATCAGAGCACTCAAGGCCATGCGCATGTACTGTGTCAGTAGAAGTGAGCGGGAAGCTGGTGCTCATTGCAGTGTTCGTTGACAATGTTGTAGTAAATCTTGAGGGACTTGTTGGGGATTTCTCAAGGCTGGACCAGCAACTTAGCTCAGAAACTCCCGAGTCAGACTTGGTATGCATTAGAGTGGAGGCGGGTTTGGGGGGCTTTGGAGATCTTGGACTTGGACGTATGTTGACAATGGCGGAGTCCTCACCTTCCGGAGGAGGATAATTCTCCGTGCTTGTAGCGGCGGATAGATCGTTGATGGGTGAGTCGTCGGGCAGTGGACTCAGGTGAGGAGTGAGTGAGCGAGTGTGTAATGTCAACGGGACTCCACTCTCATTTCCGTTTAATAAGCCAACTGAGTCGTATTGATTAATTCTGATGTCTGACAGGAAAGGAGACCTTGGGCTCATCTTCCGCGGACTCAGACATGGGCTCCCGAAGTTGGGCGTTCTAAGTATCGGACTGCCACGCTCATCTCCAGTATCAACTCGAATGGACTCATATGGCCTGTAAGGGCTCGGACTGACGGCTCTTCCCACGTAACCGTCCTGCCTGGTTCGTAAGCCCGAATGAAGGGACTCCCTGCTCCCGGATAATGTCTCACTTTTGGTTCCCGCTACAAATGCGGGCGAGAGGGAAACTTCCCGAATCTCGCTCCCATCCCCCGAAACTACAGCGTCTGTTCTTATAGTTTCTAGCATTGGGCTTGTTCCTGCAGTCCCCGTCCCAACAGCCAATCCAACCTGCATGTACTCAGGGTATAGTACTTTCTTAGGAGACACCGCACGACACAAACTACTATCTACGGAGTCAAGCCTTGAGCAACTCCTTGAGAGCGGAGCACTGGAAAGCTCGTTAGACTCAATTCTTGGGATCGGACTCGAGGCAGAGCTGAGCCTATCTTTGAGGTCCAGCTCTGACTCGTCTTCCAAGTACAGTTGTCGTAGTGACTCTTCCAAGGAGCTTCTCACTTTCCAGGCCTTCGCCTTTTTCTGCGGCAGAGTCCGGACCTTAGAGCCGCCAGAGTACATTTGGGCCTGTCCACTGGGGTCAAGAGTGTACTGCTGGAGTTGGAGGAGCTGGTTCTCTATCCGCTCAATATTGTCCAGCATAGTCTCTCTCGTCTCCAAGGAGCTGATTCTGGAGAGTTCCTCCAAGTCCTGGTCACTGACTACTTGGGCGGCTCCAAGATAGTCCTTGTACGCCCCGGCACTGAACACTTCTTCCGACTCCCGAGCCTGATGGAGGAGTGGTGGGTCCTCCGGCTGGGTTGACAATGAATTGGCCAGATCCCTCAAACTTGATTCGATCAAATTACTGAAGTCCTCCTCAGTCTCGACCTCCGCCTCTCCCTTGATCGGATCTTCCTCGTTCACATCGTCGTTTCCGGCGTCCGCTCTCTCATCCTTCCTGTCAGGGGAAGAGTCCGTCTCCGCCTTCTCGCCTATGTCAAGGGTGTCCTCCTCCCAGATCAATCCAAGCTCTTGGTCGTTAGCCGGGGCTTCGCCGCTGTCTCTATGGGCAACGTTGAGGCTCCTGTAGAAAGCTTCGTCTGGAACATTGGAGACGGGTCCTCTGGCGAGTCCTGTTTCCAAGGACGATGTCTCTTCCCTTCCGTTCTGTATCTCAGTGCCCAGGTTCCCGCCGCCGGTATTCCCCGGCTCATCGTCATCCTTTCGGTGAGCGGGTGAGAGGTCCTTCCCTCCGCTCCCAAACTCCTGTTCACTCATTATCTTTGCAATGACTTCCTGCTGCTGGGAGAGAAGTGTTTCTGCTTTCTCCATCCGACTCCACATCACCACATACTCCTCAGAAAGGAGATCCAAGGCTTTCCATGCATAACTCAGCTCTGTTTCTAGGACTGAGAGCCGGGAGCCCAGCTTCTCCATGTAATCGGAGAGTATGCAGTCTACATTTTCCAGTGCATTTTCTTGACTCCCCAAACTAGTGCTCGATACGTCCGCAGGCTCTGAGACAATATTAGACAGGCTGCTCTCTATCCCCTCCGATTCCATTACAATCAGTTACTTCTCAATTTTTGACTGAAGGAGCCTTCTCAGACTCAGACCCGCTAAGCTAATACGGAATTGCCTTACTCATCGTAACTTGGGCCATCCACGTATTCTTACAATAGTTCCTCTTCTCCGCCCACACCGTCTTCAACACTTTTTATAGGGACCAAACTGGAATTCGAGAGGGAGAGGGAAACCTTCTCTAGAACATCCATTAAGCTGAAGTAATATTTGAGGAAACGAGGTGAAGGGCGTTTGAGCCAGAGTTCCCACAAGAACGCTTCCGTAGTTTCCACAAGCTAATAATGGAAAGTCGTGGTGGGAACGATGAAGGCAGTGCTTGGAGATCTCAGTGTCCCTAAAATAAGTAGGACCTATTACTTTCCATTTCCACAGCTCCTACTACTTCACAACGGCCACTTAACCAAAGCCAGCATCCCGGCTTATCAAAATGACAAACCGAAAGGTCAACGACTCGAGGGTAAACACTACTAGAGGGCACACTATTTTCTGCTCAACTCTCAGAAGGACGAAATACTACTAGAGTATGTATGTAGACAACCTTGCACTAGTAGTTTAAGGTTAAACCTTAGAAGCAGTACAGGCATTCATCCTGTGCTGGTCGAATGAGTTATTCATTTTAATGTACGATAGTTTGTACCTAATACCTACTTCATATTTATACCCTGAGCCTAAGCACTAATCCCGCTCTCTAAAACAGCGTGCCGAAGAAACATTATTGATGACCGTTAGGGCATTTATGGGAACAGTAGGGTTTGTCTGTCCGTCTGTCTGTCCGTCTGTCTCTCCGTCTGACACCTACTGGAAAACGTAGAAGGGTTCAACTTTGCCGAATTTTTTTTTCATAAAGCGGTAACTAGGAACCTAACTAGGTTCACAATTAATTTTGAATTGTGAAAATGCTTCTTTTTTATATAATTTCAAAATAAAACATCTGGATTTGCAGTGAAATCAGCGTATTTTCACTTCCCAATCCTCCCCTAAAACTCAATAAGCTGAAACCAGTTACTCACTTGCCGTATGTTATTAATGACCGTTAGGGCATTTATGGGAGCAGTAGGGTATGTTTGTTTGTCTGTCTGTCCGTCTGACACCTACTGGAAAACGTAGAAGGGTTCAACTTTGCCGAATTTTTTTTTCATAAAGCATTAACTAGGAACCTAACTAGGTTCACTATTAATTTTGTATTGTCAAAATGCTTCTGTTTATTTAATTTCTAAATAAAACATCTGGATTTGCAGTGAAATCAGCTTATTCTCAATTCCCACTCCTCTACTAAGGCTCAATAAGCTCAAACCAGCCACTAACTTGCCGTAAGTTGTTAACGGTAAAGGCGGAAAGTACCCATGAGTAAAATCCGGCCTGCTGTTGCCCACTTTCCGCCTCATTATTTCATAGTGTTCTCCAGCCCATCTCTGCTATAGGCCACTTGAGTCTGAGACGTGTGTCATAATTTTTTTGCTTGAATTGAAGCTGAGTCCGGGACTCTATTGTATTCCAGTAACCTACACATGTATGTACATAGTATTGACGCTACACTCGTTGCAAAAATGGTCACATAGCTAATATATCATCCTATTGTACTCATCCTTCGAATCACTCCTAATACTTGCTGCTGTTAATTACTACCTGCATGAAGAATTCCTAGCTCACTCTTCAGAAAACTA
>JAQFZY010001058.1:0-18556 GCA_034696285.1 Hypogastrura burkilli
ACTGAATTCGAAACGCCGCCCCCTCCTTCCATATTAAATTAAATTATAATCCATCACTCCTTGTTGCTATGACAGACCGGGACGGGAGCCTTTTTTGTTGACATAAAACTTGAATCGCGGACGCAGGGATAGTGGCATAGATAGAGGCATACACAGAAAGACTAACTTATTAAGTAGGATTCGAGAAAATATGGGAATTCGGACCAAAAAATTTACTTTTCGGCCACAATAAAAAATAGGTAATAGATAACAACTCTAGAGCAGGTTCCACTGACGCTCCAATTAAATAGCGCTCACTTATTCCGCCTATAAATTACGTCAGCGATGGACGTAAGAGATCCCTTTAGAATATTACAGGGTAGGTCTTGTATAAGACTCTGAATTCGTGTGTAGAGGGCCGTTTCTTCTTCCCGATAGGCGGATTTTAGATTTAGGTTGAGGTAGATCTGTTTCACTGCATCCTCGTCGTCCTGCATTTGGCTTCCGTATAAATTCTGAAGAATCATTAGCGTTTTTAAATCTTTCTAAACATAGACTTTCTTAGGCACTCCAATCTTCTGAATTTAAATTATTACCTGCAAGCTCTCCTTCTGATCAGTACTCGCGAGTTCCATGGCCTTGCAAATTAGCCAGGTACACTTTCCCCGTATAATATCATCCCCCACGAATCCAGTGAGAGCCGGGTCTCCGAAGCAGTTCAGAAAATCCGTCTGAACTTCGTAGAGGTAGCCCAGCTCATGCAGGAGCGTCTTGGAGGACTCGTCTAGGCCCTTCTCATTTGCCCCTGTCTAGGTTAAAAGTCATGTGAATCAAAATACATATTCTCAACTACGTCAATTTACTTAACCTACTCCGAACTTACGCGATCTATTCAGGTTGAATATAGATAAAATGCTCATTATTGTTTAACGCTGAGTTCTGTATTTTGGGATTATTGTACGTATTAGGTAATTGTACGATTATTCCTCTTACCATGATCATGGCAGTCCGGACCGGGGCAAAGAAACTGTAGCTGCTCTTTTTGTACGCTACAATCTGCCTGTAGGCCTTCATAGTAAAGCTAGAATCCAATTCAATCCCGCATATGAATCTGATTCCAGTCGAATAAAGTACAGATAGAGCCTGCCTTACGCTTCCAAATTAGCTCCCATCTTATAGTCCAGCGTCTTCCCGATTGCTGTAGTGAGGGATATTTTTGTGAAGAAATGGATCAGCTCCGTCCCGTACGGCTTGTCTTCGAAGAAATTCATTAGTATATGTTTGACGGAGTATATGAGGATCCGAATGTCGACCAGAGCCCTCCGAAGGCCGGCCTGGCAGTCATCAGTCTCTTCCATGTACCAACAGGGGCGACCAGTCCGTGCATTTGACCCATCGATCAGGTCCACCGTCATGCAGTAGCTTGTATGGAGCTGGGATTGACATAAATCGCATAGTTAATTTCAAATAATTTGTTGATAATTTAAAAAAAAGCTTACTATTTCAAGGCACCAGCCCAAAACGTATGAGAGATGGTCATCCTCGGCTGAGCGCTCCTTTGCGAGTCGTCGATAAACATATACAGCTGCTACACCTCTGCAACAGAATTAAGAGCGGATGAGATCATGATAAAACTACTCAGTAATTAGATTTAATATAATTGCTGCCCAAATAGCATAAGTGTTAGACCAGAACAAACAGTACAAATGACCAAATATATATATTGGGCACAGACTGATTGGGCACTGATTGACCTCAGAAATTGTCGTGGGTTGAGATCTATATTTTTTGTGAAGCATTCAAAAAAAGCTTTTTTTTTTGCAAAAAGAGAAAAGGTTGTTATATGGAGAATGCCATTTATTTAAAAACATATATTCTTTGAATTCACCCACGCAGCTCCCTGACTCGTTAAAATTTGAACAGTTCCATTTTCTGCCAAAGCAGTGAATCCTTTTTGTTCGCAATTATAATACCTACCTGTTAAGTTTTCCAAACTGTATATTCCTCTCAAGGACGTCCTTAGCCCAAATCAGACGGTCACTGATACCCTCAAGCTTGTGCTCGTTGCAGAGTTGTGCTATGATGTCACCCCAGACTGACATGAGGTCAGCCTGAATTTGCTCTTCCTGGAGTAAGTTGGCTAAATCCATTTCTGTTTGGCCACTCTTGCTCAAGTGGGCCTAATTTTGGCAAGACCCCAATTCGCGAAAACAACCAACAAGTTGAGCTAGCAAAATAAGAGTAAACAACTTTTGTGAACCCAGTCCACTCTTACCTTCGCTGTACGCTGTTCTCTGTACTGTCTGCAGGTTCCCAGTTCCCACACAGCACAGGTTTACCTTGGGTTTGGTAGAAGACCTGCTTTAGTAGATACATGTACTACATACGTAGGTACGACAGGTTTTGACCCACGGTAGTAGGTGCTCCGGAATTTTAAGTGTCCAACTTGCCATTTTCCAGAATACATGTGCCAGAAACTATTTATAGGTATGTATATGCGGATATCAAAGTTCCCGATAGCTAAGCGTACCCGAATGCCCACATACCGGAAGGCTTACTAATTGGCTTGTAGTATTTAAACAAAAAATATACTGCAGCGCAAAAATAAATATGGAAATTAACCAATCTAGATGTTAACCAAACAATATATGACTATGATTTTTTGGAATCTGTCTCGGGTATGAATCCAAGAAAGGAGTAGGAGTAGGATAGGGTCTGTGGTTGATACTACAAAATTAAGGTAGAAACGGGTAGAACGGGCTTCTTGTTAGTGTAAAATAAATTTTCCAGTGAGAAATCCCTGTTATATAAAGCATAACTAATTACCACGATTATACAGTTTGGGAGATCACTTAGGCACTGCATTGTATGAACATACGTATGCAATTAGGCATACTACATAAGATAACAATAGCAGGTAAGGTACAGGTAGTGGTTAATTCTATTTATGCAATATACGGATGAGCAAAAAGTTGAAAATAAGTGAAAGATTTTTCCAGAATATTCTGATAACTTGCATACAATAAAAGTGCAGCATTCATTAGTGAACCTTGAGCGGAGTGAGGGATCGCAATGTATGTATATCCTTTCCTACTTCTACCTTGTAAATTACAAAAACCTGCTATTAGGTAAGTAGTACGAACTACGAACGTAGGTTTATTGGATTTAGTAGGCGGTGGATACTTTTTTCCAGTATTTTTTTTGTCTTTGTATGCAGAATTTAAAATACCTACATATTAAACGATGAATAAAAAAAAAATGCTTGTACATTGCTGGCATTTTTCACACACAACAAAGTTTAATTAAAGGTATGGAAGTTGCAAAAATTAAACTTGTTTTCTATAGGTAATATGGGAAAATGTCAAGAAAGTTACAGCATCTGGAATGTTCCCAATTGAAAAAACAAGAGTAATTATTATGTATTTTCAAAGGAATATTATTGTATATATTCCATCGGGTACAATATAAATTTGGATTTATATCTCGAGTTTATGGAACCTTCCACCCTGACTTAAACTGTAGCAAAGAATGAGTTAAGAAATACTTTGTAAACAAACGAATTATGAGTATGAGTACGACGCAATAAGCACGATACATAGTCTACATTATATCGTCACGTAAGGACTGGTCCTGGATCAACAATTTCGTAATCAATACTCTGAGTGCCTTAGCTAAATTTAAAACAGGCTGGAACGATTTTTATAAACTACCCGGGTAATAAAAAACATCGTACTTCAATCAATGCCAAAACAAAGCGCCGCATTTCTGTGCTTATGAATTAAATCTTTAACTGCGAAGTGTAATAATTAAAAGTTGCTCCATTTCCATCTCGTATTTTTCAACTACAGATATTTAGTAGGATCCAGAATATAGGATTTAAAATACGCAGAAAATGCAACGTGTAAATGATTTTGCAAATCAAGCAGCGCAGAGTAGACTGAGTGCCGCAGATCACGAATAACGAATAAAGATAGCCCATAAGACAATTTATTTTGGCCCAAATGTCTCGTTCTTACGTGCATTATGAGATTAGATTTAAATCTACCATTATGATCAGCACTTAACTTCATAAAAAACGTACAATAGGAGTTATTACAGAATCAGTCGTAAATTCTGATTTCCCACCATATGGTTTAGGTGTGGGCAAGAATAATTAGAACCTTTCGTCTATATAAAAGGCTAGTTGTAGGTACTATATCTGTAATACTAGATTCGTATAAATCCTGTTTCGCATTCACAGCGTTCCCTGTGTTGCAATTTGCAATTTTTATGTGTCTGTGTTGAAACCTTCTGATCAATATATGTATGTAAGAAGTATTACATATGGATATATAACCAAGGCAGTATTCAGGATTGTATCTATATCCAAAGGGATGCAAAAGTGTGACTGTTGTAAAGCGTTTTTTTAATTCGTCTTCTAAAATAAACTTATATGGAACTTATCTACAAGATTTAAAAAGTTGCATGGTTTGTATTTAAAGTATCACCAAAGATTGACCAAAAGTGTTTAATTTACTAAACCGTCACCTTAACCTAATCTCAATTCTCGGACTTATTGGACTGTGTTGCGAAAAATTCGGAGTTGGGTTATTGGTCTCCAGTATTATGTATAGAACAGAGTGAAATTCAAATTTTTAAATTGCTGCTTATTGCTACGCTTAGGGAAATGCTCCTATTTTCCGCCCGAGATGTTAGCCAGAGCACTGACACAGACTTCCTGTCGTCCTCCAGAAGTGTAGACAACCTTGACCTTAGCATCCTCGACCTCAATGTACTCGTCCGTAATCTCGACTTCGACGGCGTGGCTGACCGTGGCAGACCCGTCAATGGGACATCCGACATCCGGGCAGGCATCTCCCTTCTTGATTGGGATCGTGATGATGCTCACGCTAGCAGTGATGGCATATGAGAGGTCCTCTCCAGCGGCACCTTAACATTTCCAAAATAAGAACCAACATTGTTAGTACGAGCTGTTCAAAAAATGGTTTGCCCAGACCTGCTCTACTCCTCTAACGGATACTTACTTGGGAGGAATTCAACTGCAATTTCGTACTTGTTCCCCTTCACGAACTCGCAAGGGATGGAGTCACATCCAGTTACCGTGACCGAAGCCACGCTTCCGAGGCTCCCTGGAATTACAGATAAGATAACTTTGATTTAAAGTAATTCCACAACTTAAGGTTAAAATAACTATCGTGTAAATATTCGTACCGCAGTCCTCTACGTCAAGGGCCATGGCCATGGAGGCCAGGAGCGCAAGGCAAAGGAATCGAAACATGGTGAGGTGGTTCTGGCGGGCTTACAAAGGAAGGAAGGTTGAGCTGAAGTCAATGGCTGGAACTGGAGTACCGATTGACAAACTCAGTAGGCCTTTTATACAGGCATGGATTTCTCATATCTGACACTAATAATCAATCATGTTAAGCATGTAAGTAAATCCCCGGACTCAATCACTGATAGGGATAAGGATGACAGGGGCGAAACGAAGCACAAGGTTTCAAAAGTGGCCAAATGTTGTTTTAAAATTCATATTTGTCAAGTTGAGGGATTTCGGATTGGAGTAAAGTGAAGCAACTGAGTTGATAGGAATGGCTCAAATGGTGATAACGTCATGCAAACTAAACTCGGAAATCAGGTGTAAGTATGCTTGTAATGGAAGTTAACGTAAAGTGCTAATAATACATTTCCCCCACTTAATACCTAAAAAACCAACCGCAATCAGGAAACGCATTACAATAGTATGCAATCGCTGTATCGATGTATAGCCATATAGCATACGTTTTTACAATCGTATTCGTAAATGAGTTGGTATATATGTACACGAGACACGATGCTCTAAAATTCCCACACTGGGCATTCTGGGACACTTATAGCGCGTGTTTTCCCAATTAAAAGTAATTAATAGTCAACCATTTATATATTCTTGACAAAGGAAATTCCCAAAGGTGTATTGGGCAGTGTTCACCTTAAAGCATTTACCGCCTACGGTTAATGTATGTTAATGTTAATTTGTTAATGTAAATTGGTAACGGACAATGTGTACGCCATGGAAAAGTTGTGTTTCAGATTAGTTTACGTTAGGTTAGATCAGGAGAAATAACGATAGACTAGGTTTGGCCGCGTTAGATTTGGTAAGGCCCGACTTAATTTGGTTGATTTACGTTAGGTTCGATTTGATGAGGTTAACTTAGGTTAGGTTTGGACTAGAAGAAAATAATTAATTCCACTGGATATTAGTTTCCAATTTTCCGGCATGCAAAATACCCATCAAACAATAAAATTATACAACAAGTTCAATCCATTCGGCCGTATCCTCAAGTGTCACTGTGCTGCCACTAAAGGACCCGGGACCCTTCCTGACGTCGCCCTTCCTCTCCGACCCGCCTTTTCTCTTCCCAGCATTCTCATGCTTGATAATGATGTGATTCACAATGTAGCTCTCCTGCCGGATCCGCGTCTGTACAGCATACGGAATATCCGGAATCAGCCACTCCAGCACGATGACGGAGAAAGAGACGACGGACTGGAAGACCACAACGAAGGCCAGGCGCCCCAGCAGAACCTTCCAATAGAAGTCAATCCGCTGGTTCTCCAGGAGCGGGACCATACTGTAAGACTCATACTTGCAGACCGTCACGTTCTCACCGTTCAAATTCAGAGACCGGACTTCCTCTGGGAAATCCGACGTATTGAACGAGTGGAGGCTCTGATTGAGGAACCCTGGAAATTCAAATGACTTTATATTAGTACTGTACCAAAAATATCGATTTTAGCACAAATCAATCTTTAAATAAGGAAATGTTGATATTGGACTCAATTTTGGGGTGATCTAAGCCATGCGGCTGGACAGTATGTATTTACAGAATCTATTCGAATTCACGTTCCTTACCTTGGAGGGATCCCCCATGGTCCAGCCTATAGACGAGTTTCGGAATGAAGCTTGACGTGAAGGCAATGATAAAGGCATTTGAGAAGACGGAGAGCTTGCCGACGGAGTCCAGAATCGTGTACCAGATCCCTATGGAGGTCACCCGGTGACAGACCGGACGGCGGTAGTACTTGAGGGCCTTCGTGGCGTCCAGCCGCATTTCCAGCACGTTGTTGATGAGGGCAAAGAAGGGAGAGAGGGGGAAGGCGGCGACGAAGAGGGACATGAACCCGAACTGGATCACCATCTCCAAGTATTCTGAGAACAGGGTACGGGAGTCCCATTCCAGGAGCTCAAAGTCACGGGCCCAAGGGCTCTGAAGTGTAGTTGGAGAGGACTTGACGCCCGCCTTGAATCGATGCTTCCAGAGGTACGTTAGGACCGGTGTGCTCATTTCAATCCCAGCATTCAGGGCCTGAAAGGGACCATGAAGTGGGTCACCTTAACTGTATTTAAATTAAATTCTTAAATCTTATATGGAACATAGCAACCGGCGATCGAGTTTAAAACTTCCTTCCCAATTTGGCGGAGCAGTAAGGTATTACCTGTTTCCCGATCATGATGATTGATAGCTGGAGCACGAGTTCTGTCATGCAGCCCGACGGCCCGCACTCCTCCTGCCGGAATCCCAGTATCTTGTTGTAGCCATATGGTGAGCCCACAAACTTCCCCTTGAAGAAGGCAATGTAGAAAATGGATGAGTAGAAGTTGATAAACTGGAGAAGGTACATTTTGAGCGTGAGGCTCTCGTCAAACTCGGACTGGGTCCGATGGAGCTCAATCTCGGTCAAGTAGACGGCCAGGAAGGAGTAGAGCCAGTTGAAGAGGAAGATGAAGGCGAGGTTGAGGACCACGGCCGTGGAATTGACCAACAGGAGACCCCGTCCATGGGCGGAAGGATCCTTCGGGGCCCAACTGCTCAGGAACACGACCCGTACGGAGATACGGTATAGGATGACGGCAATAACGGCTGAAAGGGCCAGGCTGATCAGAAGCAGGATCATGGACAGGCTACAGAGGAGAGGGAAAATAGAACATTCTTAGCGGGCAAACCATACTGGTCCGGGTCAAGGGTCAACCATAATCCATACATTTTGGGCTCTTTAATGAAGGGCTATGTATTCATTGCTGGAAATTGTACCGTACCTGAATAGCGTATTCGGGAGCTTTCTCTTCCAGAAGCTAACTGCTGGCTCCGGTATGTTCGTCACGACATTCAGCGTCCGCTTCTGAACGTTCTTGAGCCTGGAAAGATAGTCCGGCCTTGGATTCTCGTCATTGAGGTCGAATCCGGACAAGTCCCACTTGTGCTTGATCTCCGCCCCAGCCCTCTTCCAAAACTCCAGGAAAACCACGGTCCAGAATGACATGAGTACAGCAAAGAGGATCGTGGCCTCGTTATCGAAGAGGTATGTCAGGCGGGCATAGAAGCAAGTCTCCTCCAGCCGCCAGTAACCGCAATACTTGTTACATAATGGGCACATGGGCTCGGGAAGCTTCGAATGACAAATGTCCTCCGTATGCTGGTTACTCTGGACGCTGACCAGCCCGTAAATGAAACATAGTAGTCCGAGCCCTGCTGCAGGGACGAGCATTGAAGTGTAGTAGCCCAGCCATGCGAAGTAGAGCCCGACCTTGACGCCCAAGTACTCTCTTATTTGGTCCAGCGGCTGGAACTTGTGGCACTTTGTGAGGGAGGCCCATTCTGTGAGGAGGAGATGGCGGAGGGAGCCTTGGTCCCTAAGTCCTCCGTCATGGAGGGGATAGGCCCCGCAATAAACGCCGTCCTTCTGTAGGCGCTCTATCCCAAAGGCAAACTCGTCCTCGGGATCCGCGCTGTAGCGCTGCTGCCGGCAAATGTACTCTGCGATTCGGGACCGGATGGCTGGAGAGAAGAAGCGAGCCGATACTTCAAACAAGTACTCATGGTCACGAGTATAAGTTGTGTAGAACCGGTCGTCCTCCTTCCTCGCTCCGAATCGGCTCGGGTCCAATTCAAAACATTTGAAGGCTCCGAAACGCGGCTTTGATTTGGAACAGCTTTTCAGGGTCTCAAATTCCGGTAAGTTCCTCATCGGCATTCGCAGCTTCAGTATTTCGGCGTATAACTTGAGAACAGGGAGGGGAAGGTGGATCGTTGTGAACTTGTGATTGGTTTCTGGGGAGGAAGCATGTTCTAGGACTAGGCCTTCCCGCTTCAAGTTATTTTCAAAAATCTTACGCTTCTCTGAAGAAGCCTCGCTGGATTCGGAACAGGCTCCGACGCTGGAAGTCTCACAGACGAGCACAAAGTCGATGGAGCTCGGATCCATTTTCAGCCAAACAGGAGCACTATGTGTTAAACTAATCGCAACCGTCCATAGCCAACTGCTTACTGAAGACCAGGTCAACTTATCTAATTGTGATTTCTCACTAAATTTTACTTGAATTTCTCTTCAGTTTTAATCTTACGTCGATGAAGCCTATGACTGGGTATTTGAATTTATGATTTTCTTAAAACAATGGGAATCGTGGCTCGTGTGTTAGAGATCGTGATGCCCTTGCTTTGTAGTCACTAGTCACCCATTTGATTCCGACTTCCTCAACACTTTCTTTAGTAAGCAAATAAAATATTTAAATGAATTAAATTAGTACACATACACACGATTTGCATTGAATGAATATCTGCAATTGCCATGAATATAGGCAAGGCATAGGTAGAGCCGTAAATGTGTGCTCTTGTTAGACATGATAATGCCCATTACAAAATTAACCCGACTAATCAACTGAACTTAATATGATTTGATTCCTCTGAATGTTTTGTGTGATTATCAACAAAATGTATGCTGACTTTGTATTTGACAGAAAATTAAGGAAATATAATAGTCTTTGGCTCTGGGTACTGTAGTATAAAGTAGTGCCTTGTCCAATACATGCGATACTTCAATGGCAAACGAAATCTTAATTAAATTTGGTTCTGTTTCATATTTATTTCATGTGTTTTAGGTCAACTGAACTCCCACACTCCGAACATAAACATAACCTAATCTGACTTGAATGAAACAGTTGATGTCGTGGTCTGCGACAGGAGTTTGCGGTTTGCCAAGAGGGTTCATATTATTTTAAATCATCCTTAGTTTGAGCGTGGAAATAACATTTTGATAGTTTAAAAGAAAATTAACTAGTATGTAAACAAAAATTATATTTTCACGAAAGTGATGGCTTTTAGTTTTGTAATTGCTTAAGGTTATTGAGTTGTGTGGGGTATGCCATATGCCATACTACTTTATATTTTTGAGCCGTGGTTTTGTAATTAAGAAGTACTCCCTCTAAGAAAGAGTGCGGGTTTGGACCATAAATAGGTACACAGGCATATGAGGGTTCCCGTGGTCCACCCGCCCCGACTGTCCGGCCCTTCAGTGGTTGGTATTGGGTGTCCGAATCCTCGTTGAGATCCTCACTCTGTCCAGGTTGACTGGCTGCATCACATTTGGCTGAGACAGCTCCAGTCCTCGTGCAACCGCCGGATCTTCCCCGAAGCTTTTGCCTTCTCAAGCTCCAGGATCCTCTGAGCCTGATTTGGGGCCAAGCCTAGTGGAAGCCCCTTTTTGTAGAACAAGTCTAGGTCGAACTTCATCAGGGCCAGCTGAAGTAGTGGCCAGGAATATGGAGGACTAAGCACTTTCCTAGAAACAATCTATAATTCGGACGAAAACGGGCCAACTTATATTTGTCCTTCACAGTACCGTAAATATTTCATATTTTTCAACGAGTTATTTTTTATTTTGTCCTATTCGAAATGGTTGAGCGTTATGACATTAAAATTTAGTTTCAGAATTAGTAGGTAATCGCTTAGCATGGGTGTAGCGTAAAATGTAACGTACTCTGTTCCTTACTGTATACTTTCACTTGGTAGCTAATGGCTGCCTCATGCTCCAAGTACCTTTAATTAAGCATTTCTTCTATTATTAATTTCTAAACAGAAAATAAGCTCTAGTCCGGTGTTAATCTTTATAGAGTAAAGTAATGCGTACTTACTCTTTTGGGGATTTAAAATGGATAAATGGTACTGCAGATGTGGAACAGGTTATCCCTTTTGTTTTGAAGACTGATCCCAAGGGATTATACAAGATATTATTGGAGATTGCGGATTTTAATATTTTCCAGTTTGCCATAAAAAGGTGGAAAGATTCCGACTGGTTATACATAGAATCCTGTCCAGAATACATTATACAACCAAAAGCCAAACCCTATAAATTGCTCTGTAGCTAATAACTAGTAAGTAAAAAAAAAACACTAGAAAACAAAACCAGTTATGCACTAAGAACGCAGCAGTCTATGCAATTTCTTTGTGTGCAATTGTAAACATCTAAAAAATAAAAGTAGGTACCTACGTCGTTTTCCTAGACAGTTGACAGTTTTCCTGTTTGTAGATAAGCCATACTTGTAATTCCACGTGCTCCCTGTCTGCCAATTTGCCAAAATACTTAATATTTACTTCAAACTTAAATACGCTGTAAGCTTCAAGTTATATTGCGTAGTAGCATCCCCACTAATTACGTTGTTAGTTCAGAAAAAAACTTCTCTTTTGCCCACGTAAGGTGTTCCGCCGGCTTCCAAGTTTATGTGGATACTAAAGTCTTCATGAATCACTAAACCAGAGAGTCCAGGACAAGTTTTCAATTTACATGTCTGTGTTATATTTATTGAGCGTTTAATAACAGGTTTAGGCGCTTAGACTTACAACGCAAAAATAGAAGACTAATAAATATAATCATATAATAAGATCATAAGAGTAAACACCTATTGGTACCTACTAATGGAAGTCTAATATAGCTTCCAATAAGTATGTCTAACATAAGGAAGGCAACTCCAACATTAAAGGGAATAATGAGTTTTGGTAATAATGAATCAATAAGGCCTACTTCTAGTTAACTAATACTACAGTAAAAATCACGAAATAACTTAAATAAATAGTTAACTAAATCACGATAGCGGATCTCGATCTGATTTTGGAACATCAAGTACCCCGATCATCAAGTTCAAGGATTAAAATTGACGACCGCTCTGGTTCAGACCATCCATCCATGGTTTGACAGTAAGCAAGCTTGCAAGTTCCATCTGAAGCTTCCAAAATATTCTGAACTACAGAATAAGCAGGTTCCCAGGTCCCGCCTAAGCTTCTAAAGATTCTGAACGCCGTTCTAAGCATTGGCTTCCGGTGCCCTTCTTCATCTGTTCCAAGAATAATAAGATTCCGACTTCAATCGTAGACTCTTATGCTTCTGAACATTGATAGTCCCCCAAAGACTTCCTTTCGGCACCTATCTTCAAGTGTTTCAAGAATTAACTTCGCAGTTCCAATCAGCAGAAGCTTTAAACGTTCTGGGCGTCATATGATTTGCTCTCGGCATCCTTCTTCAAATGTGCCAGCTCATCAACCATGTACTCCAGGAGCTTAGTGCAGGGGAGCTTTGAGGAAGGAACGATCCCTTCGTCAATCCCGGCAATGATGACCATTTTTCCGTTGTAGCTGAGGGAGCTGAAGCCGAGCCCAGTGTTTCCACGCGTAAGGCCTCCGGCATAGCTGACCTCGAGAGCCGTGAACCCAGCCCCAGACATGGCAACTTCAGGCCCCGGGAAAATGGAGCCAACAGCAGTTGTGACTTGATTCTTGGTGAGCATCTTGGTCATCCAGGCAAAGAGGCCGCCCACGAAGAGCATGGACAGGAAGATTGTGGCGGGGAGCGTTGAGGTTCGGAGTTCGAGCTGATTGGCGTCCACGGCACGGAGTCGTTTAACGGGGCAGTCGAGTCCGGTTGGAAGGCGGACAAGGACGCCGGTAGCATGGTTTCGGAGTTTGGATCGCGGGTGATTTGGGACCGGGAGAGCGATGGCGCAGAGGATATTGCTGGGAACTTTGTATCCTGCTTCGCTCATGAATTTCCTGTAAGTAAAAGAAAAGTTTACTTTAGTTCGCTGTGAACATTTTTGGAGCTCAAATGTTTTAGACATGTGCTGGAAATTTATTTCGAAGCTCACCTCAGAGCACCGGTATAAGCCGTAAGGAGCACGCTGGCAAAAGAAGAGTTATACAGCTGTTTGACGTCCTTAATGGCCTTGATTGGGATCCCAGAAGTATAGGCGCTATTCATGGTCCGCGTAAGGTGCTTCTCGGGTACGTGCCATTCGTTGGAATTGTATAGGAGAACGTCGATCATGGCTGAAGCAAGGTCGTAGGGCCCACGGAGGAGCATGTAGATCGGTCCAAGGTATTTCTGAATGAAGGAAATTGTCTTTTCTTCGGGTGCCGGTGTTCCGGGAACGTGCTTGTGCTGGGCAACGTTGAGCCCTTCCGCCTGACAGAAGTCGAGAACGAAGAGTTTGAGGAGGCTGAAACCGTCTGGAATGATAAGAAATTATACAGTTAGTCATTTGATAGGTTAATAATTTTCTGCCAGAAAAAAAGTGGGATAATTCAAAATTCAAGTCGTTAATTCAATTGGCTTGCGGCATTCTTGGTTATATTAAGCCATTGTTACTAAGTTCGGTTATGTTATTTTGCTGAACGTTATACAATGCGTATATGTTTTGAGACTTACCGGCAAGGGCATGGTGAGCACGAAGCATTATAACAGAGCAAGGTTCGGTTTCTCCCTCCATTTGGTAGCCATCCAGAAAGATGAGCTCCCAAGGGCTACGATGCTCAGCATACGGTTTATAAATCAGCGTCTGTCCAATATTAAAGAGGGCATCCTCGTCCAGCACCTTGTATTTGACCTCTCCCGGATTCTGATGAAGATGGTTATCAATGTTGAAGTCCTTGTCCCACTTCCAGAAGAGGAAGCCCAGGTGCTTGGTCACATACTGCTGGAGCTCAGGCTTGGTAAGCTCTCCGGCAGCGTTCTTGGCCTCGATGATTTTCTCAATGAAGCGCTTCTTGAAGCCTTCGAAGCGGGGCCGGCCTTTGATAGCAAAGACCAGGAGGAGGGTCCACTGGGGTTCCTTGGTCATGTTGTCGACCCCAACGCAGGTGCTCTTGGTGGTCAGGATCTTCCCGAGCTCTGGCTTGACGAATCGGGCGGTCTTGGCCACAATGTACCGAATGAGGTAGATTGGGCTGAGGGCCAGGATCGTGAATGGGAGGGATACGAAGATTAGGATACTTAGTAGCAGTTTTATGCCCGTGATGAACATGGTGAGTACTTGTTACTGTGTGTATTAGTAGTTACTTGGAATGAAGTGTTCTTTGTGAGTTCTAGACTTGGTTTGAGTCCAATTGAACCGAGTCCTGGGCCTTTTATATCTACCCAACTTGGTAAACAAATTATGTGACTCGATGGTAGGATTCCATGATGGATCAAGGTTGGGGCCGGGTCAGGTTCTGGGCCCTGGGTTCCTTTTTCCGCCCAACACTTACCTACCCTGCTCTTAACCTTGTCCAAGGAGTCAACAAGTCCAAAACTTTGGGCTATGGGTCTAAGTAGTAGGACTAATCTTCCTGTTTTTGCACACGAGATCAGGATAAAGGATCTTATGATCCACCGCACCTGATCCTGTATTCACGTGCTTATTCGTACTGCTAATGTACACGTAGAAATTAAGTATTCTGTAGTAAGCTTGTTTTTGTGGACCAAAACTGGTTTTTGGATAGATCCATTAATTTGCTCTTCTGAGCTTAGCAACCTACCAGACCACATGAACCGAGACCGAGATCAACACGATGCACTATGGAGGACACGAACTGAAAAATGGCGACCAACTTGCCGCATTTTAAAACATGACAGACTTGGAGGTTATCGCGTAGGTTATGCCGCAAGTTGTTTTCCATGTCTGCCATTTTGTTTTGCCCATAGTGTCCACACGCGCGTCTTCCTTGGAGCAAAACAAAATTGCAAGTTGTGTAAGATATTTTCCGTGTGGGTCTTTAGGAAGCCTGATGGATAGGTTTTGTTGTCTGTACTGCTAGTGGATTTCGTAAACAATAAAATTAAAAAAGGCATGACAGTGATGAGACAAAACACTGTGTTGTTGTTGCACATTTCACTTTGTGTTACATACCATGTTTTCTTGGAGGTTTAGCAGGAACAAAGCGTGCGTATATGTAGATTCGTCTAGTAATCCACTCCTGCATAGCAGTATTAATAAACCTAAATCTAAATAGAACTGTAAAACTGGATTCGTTCGAAGACAATAATAAGGCCAAACGAGCTAAAAGTATCAACAAAAGTAATATACAGTGCATAACTAGTTTCGTACCTAACCTTAACCTTCCGGATACAGGTATTGTGCAAGGTGCAGGGCATGCCACTAATGGAAATTAAGCGCAGATACCGAATACTTGCATTGTCAAATGGTAAGCTAAAAAAATTGTTTACCGTATGAGCTTTCATGTCCGACCCTTCAAATTGTGCAAAGGTAAATGAACCTCAGGGGCGGTATTTCTCGGAAAGGCGGGTTTGGATTTTACCGCAAAACAAGACGGGCATCGAACTCGTAAATCTGAACCGGTTTCGACATCAATGATTAAGTAGAACTTAGATTTGCAATAAACAACTGAATAGTATCTTGTTTGTGCATTAAGGAATGTAGTCTGTAATACTTGCGGAAATGAGGTTTGATCTTGACTTAAGACAAAGACTTGGTCATTCATCTCTTGGCCAAAAATGATTCGAACAGGAAAAATATTGCTGCAGTTCAATCTGACAGGTACTTACTGTCGGCAGGTAACTACATATATATGCGCAAATATTAACGGCGTGGGAGATCGGAGAAATGCTTTCATTTCGTACCTAATCCTAATAGTGATACGAGAAATAATTTCGTGGTATAATAATACATTGATATCGCCGGAAAGTCCGAGTCGTTACTTGAGGTGAACTAAGGTTAGTTTTTTATGTAGGGATTTATCCCCGATCAGGTTTCAACAATTTAACAGGAAAACTGAAATTCGCTGGAATCATGTCCGTCCTTGCATTTCAAGCCACCAAAAAGAACCTAGCGTAATATGACTATGTATGTATATAATAAGTTTGCTTCATATGGGCCTTCATCTTTATTTTTATAGAGTTTAAGCAAAAATCCGCATTTTATGTGGCATGGCATTTGAAAGACATATTACGGACATGTTTTTTTAAAAGATGGCTAAAGGCAAAAAGGTCCTTTGAATCTAAGTTAATAATTTTGCCCTTAAATTAATAATGGAAGAATAACGGAGGTTAAAATACACACGAGCGCCGTTGGCTTTAGGTAATTTTGCTCCCATTTGATTGTTGTTTAATCGATATGGCTTGTTTATGCACGCTACCATACCGGTCCCTACTATACTTACATGTTAGGTACATGCGATGGGATCCAAGAAGCATGAACATAAATGATTTGAGCTCGAATCAGACGTCTGACTAACCCATAAGCCAACTTTGTTGCCTGAATCCTAGAGCCAAAGTCCATATACGAGTATTATAATTAGTCAGTTGTTTTCACTACCAAGCCTTAACTTATTAAGTGCATCGCATGGTTCTGTTTATGCGAACGTCCTGTCCGTCCGTCCTTCCGTCACAGTATAACTGCTAGACGCTTTGAAATCAAGAGATAGTGTTTTTGACTAGTCGTCAGCTAAGCTTTTGACAATTATGAAGATTAGTACGCCCACGTGACCTTTGAGGTTGGTCACATAGGGAATCAACAAGAAGCTTGTACCAAAAGGTATCAAGTGAAAGTGAGGTGTGTCTATTGAAAGGGCTGGTTACAGGAATTACAGTGGTTGCGTTGGTTTTGATTTTGACTTGTGACCACGTCCGTCCGTCTGTCCATGCGCAGCATAACTATTAGACGGGTTGGAATTGAACAGTCAGCTAAGGTTATGACCATGTGTCTCCTTGAAGATGGTTAACCTTTGTGACCTCTTAGGTAGGTCACATAAGGGGTCTAAAACAAACTTGAACCAAAATATATCAAGAAAGGTGTCTGCCGAAACAGTATCATCACAGGTATTACAGCAGTGGTGACCTTGGTTCTGACATACGACCTTCATAGTAGCCACCAGAGGTCAATAAAGGTAAAAGTTCAATACTGTGTCTATGGAATGCTAATACCTTGCAGAATACAGTAATGACCTCCCTAACTAAAGGTCAGTAAAGGATATACTTGAATCCCATGTCTATGGAGACCTTGAGTCACACATAATACGCTTACGGTAGTAACGTTGGTTCTAATTTCTGACCTATGACCTCGGAATTATTCGCTAGAGGTCAATAAAGGTCAAACTTGACTACAGTTAATCTAACGTTTAGGTCACATGGATTAAACGGTGGTGATCGATCATTAAGGGTTCAAGATTACGGTGCACTTATTTATGCCCATCTTAAGACTATTTATTTAAGGTAGGTATTTTAAGATTTAGGTTTATTTAAATGAGCTCTTTGCAAATTTGGACAGCTTACCCGTATGTGTGAGCCCGGTCAAATTCAAGGTCAGAGACACGGGGGGTCAATGCAAAAATTCACAGTGAATTTCATTATTTACCTGTATGTAGTAGATTTAGATCTTTATTGCGGTATGTGTCCGACATTACTATTTTATGGTACTGGTTATTTGCATACGGTATCCTAATTATACTATAGACGCAAAATACATTGATATACACTTAAATCTTAAACGCAGAGAAAAGCGTACTAACTTAAGCCATAGGCTGAACGCTAACCCCGTGATCCAACATCCGACGCCGGATTAAATATCCCTTGCCAAAACTAGTTTTTATTCATGAGTTGTATAAGTGAAACCCGAAAATTCTGGAGTTTGGAATGTCAGAGGATTCAGATAGATTTTTTATGCGGATTTTTGCATATTATTATCGGTACTTAAGGGGTATTAATTATAGAACCTCTCCCTTATCATATAACGATCAAGATTAGGCTGGGCCACAGGTGTTAAACGACTGATCTATTATTCGTGTTGCGGCTTCAAACTTGGAACCACTTTTTTGACATTAATTAAACCAATTCTTAAATATATAAGCACATAAATTAAGGTCCAGCCTCTTGATCCTGATCACGGTCTTTTCAAGCACCTGACCTTCGTCCTAGTGCTAGAGGGACCTGACGACAGTGTGCCGTGTGCACGTGAGTTTGACATTGATAAGTACAATTATTGGCTCCAGTTTTTTTTCGTAATGGGTTCACACTTTAAGTGGTAGGGATTGGGTTTTGGGAGGAACCAGAATTCGCAGCGTTATATGATAAGATTAGGGTTAGGGCATACTAACCTAACATTAGATATATTGTCTATCTTGAATCATTTTTATTCTACAACCTATATTCCGAAGAAAATATAATATTTTCCTAATTAAACATAACTAAGGTTTGTGTTACTAGTGTACAAAATAGAATATTTAATTATGTAATACTTACAGTCAATTTAAAATAATTGACCGAATGGTTGGCTTCGGTGTCTAGTCTACATAGTGGCTCCTTGGTCGCAAAAATGTTGGTAATGAAGCCCTTTCAGTAAAGAGCAAGGGATAGAGGGTAAAGATATTTTATTTTTCTCATGATATCATGTTCAAGTTGCAAATTGCGAAATATGCTCATAAATTTGACTTTAAGATACTGAGAAAGCATACTAATAAGTTTGAAACAAACTCACATTTGACACCCCGAAGCTTTTCGGCTC
>JAQFZY010001059.1:0-18554 GCA_034696285.1 Hypogastrura burkilli
TAAGAGACTTTTTTACGATGGTTATACGACCGCAAATTAATCGTAAACATTTTAAGGTTATTTCGGCTTGTCTTAATGAAAGTTAGCACGGGACAGGAATTACAGTAGATAGGAGGGAACCACGTCAGGCATTTCTATTCTTTGGCTCGAAATGAAATGAATGGCGACAGACGTACACTACTACTGCGTACCGTACATGTGTGACTGACTCTGACTACTTTCATTATGCACGTTGTACGCGGAACAATCAATATGTAGTGCTATAATATCTTAAAGTAATTAATTTAGAACCAGCTTGTTTACAGCACCGATAGGCAGTAGGGAAGAACGTGAGGGATGAATAAATGTAGACATTTAAAGTTTTTTGTAGATCCTGGAACGTGACAGTTACAAAATTCTTGGTACAATACAAGGAATACGGCACTGCCTAACAAATAGTTATAACTTGTACCTTTAAAATAAATGGCCAGAATAGATTCCTTGGAAATATTATTCCGCTATCTGCGAAGATGCTTTCTACAGGACAGGAACCGTGAATAATTACAATAGCATTGGTGCATTGAAAATGTGGGTTACGTTAATATAATTCATTGAGCTCTATGCTCAAATAAGGGTGTTGAATGTTCAAACCGATGCTGACGGACGATGGTGACCTACCAATACGGCACACTCTTGACTCCCAATTCCGCAATTAATATACCTACCAATACAGCACACTCTTGACTCCCAATTCCAATTAATATGTTCAAATATTTATTTGGCATATACCTTTAGCTATAACTTCCTACAATTGTCTGGATCAATGGGCTTACCGTAGTGAGAGTAACACTATTTAAGTAAGTCATGTCATAAGTAGGAAAGTTGTAAATGCTAAAGCTACTGACTCCATTTTCTTGGTTTGTAGGGCCCGGTAAGGTATTCTGGTGGGATGGAGTTTCTCCGCCCTTGTTTCTTGTAGAATCCGCAACCCCGGATCAGCTCGTCACACTCTTCCCGGGACTTGCCCCAAATGTCAAAGGAACGGATGACCTTGTCGTTCTTGTTGAGGAGGAGGAAGACGGCAGTCATTTTTGGGGACTCTTCAAGGGTTACATTATGACTAAAGGCATAGAGAGGGAAAACATTATACTGGAGGATTCCTTTAGAAACCTAAACGATCAAATGCTAATGCTGGGAGTAATTTTGTGACCCAATATCGACTCCTGGGTTCGCTTAAAAGTTGGATGCATATCTCAGCATCTCATACATACAATTCTAATTAACATTTACTTTGCCGAAATTTTAAGCCCAGCTTATGAATAAGTTTTTGTAGAAGCCGACAAGCAAAATAGCGCCCACGCCTAATCAAATATTCAGGACCGAGAAAGGCTTTAGCTCATTATTCTGGGATTTAACCTCTTTGAAGTGGCTTTGCATTTGCATTTTGATACAAAGCAAACTAGCTTCACTCTATATATCTATATATCTGTATTTGTTCAAATAACATTAAATCTGTACATATTTCTTCATTTATCTGTGTTTGGTGTTGGGCTAGGTACTACGGCTTTTCTAAACCGGATCAAAGTTAGTTTCAGCCTTTAGATTAAGAATACCTCTGTAGTAAGGTGACGTGCTCTAGGAATGTGTCACCCAGTCTACAGTATGACATCACGTCCCCCCCCCCCCCCATGAATGAGTTATATGTATTCTCGCCTCTGGTGGTTTGTCCGAAAATACCCAAGCCGAAGGGAATTGGGACCACTACTAAATTATTAAATATCAATTGATATCAGCTTCTCAACCTTAAGTTTGTAATACAGCAATCGGTCTAAATTTTACTACTGCATTTTGCAGTGCTTTTTAAAGACGGAAACGCGTAGACAAGAGGGATTGTGCCGTCGTATAAGTGGAAACGGATAACTAGAGAAGGGGAAAGATTCCAGAAAGAAGTAGAAAAGTAATATCGCAGGTGAGGCGGAAGTATAACTATAAATGACGGAGATTAGGAGACAACGGTTTGAAATGAAACAAACGGCAAGTTACGTGAAAGTTATACCGTCTCAAAAGAGCAAATGAAGGAATATGGTTTACTACTACTCCGTTCATAGAACGGGCCTCCTGCTAGAACATAATATATGCTGGAGTCGGGACGGAAACTTAAATTTCATTTCATTTCATACTTAAATCCTTCCAAATAATACCAATATGACTTACAAGTGGAGAAAGTCGTGTTTGAGAAACTCGTACAGCCCCGGGGAAGTTTTCAACTGTCAAGTGGTGCAGGTTGACTAGGGAGGAAATACTCAAAATTCCCGAATTCGTTCCTTTACACCAGACAGGCCCCCGTGGCCCGAATTAGGGACATGACAATTTATTACCTGAATAACGCCTCTCATCACGTCGAGGTCCCCGGGGGCCAGGGTCGGGAGCTTACTTGGAGTGGTTGGCAGAAAGTCCCGGGAGTGCCTCTTCTTGGCCTTACGACTCACGCCGTTCCCCATCCTCCCTCAATCTATTCTTATTCTCCCTAAATGGTAGGCCGAGCCTGGAAAGTAAATACTCCTCTTCCACAAGCATCTAATGCTTTTACTCTTGAGAGATCCCAATTGCTTCAGGAAGTTACGTAAAATTTGAAAAACAATTTTCTGAGAAAAAGTAGTCTTGGGATTCTAAGGAAAGTGGGAATCGGCTCTTGTTTGCTTTGCTTAGCCAAGGATCTTTTTTTTCATCTTTGAAGTGGAAGCAGTTGTCTTTTATTGGATTTGATTGCTAACCGATTGAGTAAATATTGTGGCGAATAATAACTTTCTCTTTAAAGCTATTGCTATTACCTTCATGGGCTTGAAAAGGCAAAGGCACAGGACGGTAAATGTTGAGGAAGGTGATTACTTGAGTCTTTTACCTTTACCTGTCAAGTTGATATATTGCAAATCAATGATCCGTGGGAATCCCGAAAATTCTGGAAAGGCTCTCGTTAGTACTAGTATCTTCAGAACTTAGAACTAAATACAGACTACAGAATAACTCCTATGAGTTTTGTCTAGTATATAGTAAATTCTGCTAATTCTGTATCTTTCTCATATAATCGTCTCTAGTTCTCTATAATCTGTTGTACACGGAAATGTCACTAACTGTTCAATCGTTGCCATATGAATTTCTTCTCAACTGAAGTAGTAAATGTCCATTTTGAACCTGTAAGGTTAACGGGCAGCCCTATGCATTTTTTAAAAACCTGTAGCCCATTCAGAGCGTGTGGCAGAAGGCAGAATATTCAATTGAAACAGAAGAAGGCTGAAAAAGTAGTTTGAGCCTAAATAGGCGTGTGCGTCAGCTTACATTTTAGGAGAAAAAGGGACTTTCTCCGACTTTCTCCTCGCATTCTCCTCCTTCCTGTTGACGAGGGGCTTCTGTGCCCATAACTTCCTACACAGTGTCAAGACATCAATGCTGGAGTCCAAGTATTTATTCAAGGCATTACCCTATTAGTAATCAACAGCTAAAGTTTCAGTAAACCTATTTATTTAGTACTATTATTGTGAGGACTATAAACCCCAACCCTGTAACCTTCCTGTGAGGAGAAGTCGTCCAAGTCTATAATTACCAAGTCGTAGTTCGTAGTGCAAACATCGAGGATGATGTTGATGATGATGATTCGCGTATTATGGATTGGTAAGAGTTTCGCGAATCTCTGTTTACATTAAGTTCTACACATTTATTGTTAAAACTATTCTATTTTCGTAGCTAAGGTAAGGAACTTGTTACAACCTTTTCACATATATCAAGATTTTTTCGTAATTTTTGGGTCCAAGACAAAACTTTACCTCAATTGGCGCACAAGTGAAGCCTGTTCATATTTATATTCCTTGCGGCCTCAGATGAGACAAATTCGGGACTCATTCAACTTATGATCACCAAAGTTACAGCTGTGAAGATTTAAGAATTAACGTGTACATTTATAAACAATAATCCGATAGTTTTCCGACGTTTAAGTTTGGCACTTTTTGGAACTACTCAAATTTTCACATTTTAAGATTATTATTCGTTTAGCAGCCAGCAATGCTTTGCGCTGAATTAACTTTCGCAGTCTAAATCAAGCTTTTGCGGAAGCATTAATAATTCTAGTCCTGTGAAATATATTTCTTGTTAGCGATTACTGTCAGTTTATTGCATCTTGTATCAGTTCTTGACTGAAGTAAAGTAAATAGTCCCGTCCCACATACGCATTATGCATGCCATTCTAAAAGAGCTACAATCAGTAACCTTTTGTATACATATACTACGTATTTTATGATGCCGAGATCCCCGAGAGATTATTTGAATTGAGAGGGCTCGACAGAGATACACTCATGACACGAGCCTCATTTGGATTTAATGGGTGAAAGTGCCTGATTAAGTGTTCGGATAAAAAGCTCTCCGACCATAAAACCCAAAGTCTTCACAGTAGGCATTTCCCAGGCAGTGTACCTCCTATGTTATCTATTCATATCCTCCCACATTCGGGACATCAATCCCTGAATGCTAAAATATGTCTCTTTTACTTTACGGCCTCCTCCAGAATTGCTCAAACTTTGCCTGGTTCTGGATCTGATAACTTGGCTCGTCTGAGCTTCACGAGGATGGGAGGGGATGAATTTGTAAGAGCCTGGTATAAAGGCCTACGTATGTACAATACAGCTGCAGCCCGTAATAGGAAATCATAATTCTGCGTAGTTATAGAACTACATTATACGGAATAATCCTAATGCTGAAAGGACTTACATTAAAAGAATGTCAGGGTCAGACGGAAGGTATGCCCACAACCTACATTAAGGTACATTAGTCCCATATATATGAAGTATGAAACATGAAACTCTTAAAAGGAATGGAGTATACTTAAGTTTCAAACTTAATGCTAACGGAGCGAATGTGTGGACGAAGTAACAAATCTCCATACAAATTGTGCTCATTCCTCTCTCTTACAAACAAGTCCAATTACTCCCAATTGAGTGCTGCTCCTGCCTTACTTTTACTCAGAATAACGTTATTTCCCTTAAAATATGGAACTACACATATTTCAGCCTAGCTTAGGAACGCTAATGTTTCATAGAGGGAAAACTTTTTCCCTTTAGTAATATTAATGGGCAGATTTTGAATGCTTTCACCTACTTTCACTTTCCACGCATTCATTTTTGAAAGTATTATGCGGAATAATTTCAGTAATCATAATAATTACAGTAAGTGTATAAAGCTAAAGTATTTAGAATCGGTACTCTAAATGCATGAATTAGGTCCAGGATTCCCCAAAACGTATGTAAGCCAACAATAAACGTACGATTAGAACTTGGAATCGTTATTCTTTAAATACTTGTTTAAATGCTACTTACTGGCTTCCGTCCTTAAACAAAAGTACAGGCATTAATGCTTAAAGAGGCATTAGTTTCATACCGATAAAATAAAAGCAAAATTCCAGTGTGACATGCAAAATTAATCTCTTTAAATTGAAAACGAGAACGAATTAATTTATTTCGCTGAATCTAATTTTTCCGCAAAATAAAATATATGGTATTTTTAAATATAAGATCTTCCAAACTTCACGCTTTCCGTCAATCACTCTTCTTCCTGTATTTACTCTTTTATTTTTATCTTGCAGGCCTTTCGGGGGTCCTTGTGGAAGTCCTACTCTCTTCAGGGAAGGGAGAGGTCTTGGCCTCAACTTCTGGCAGCCTGTCAGTCCCAATTCTGTCTCAAAATGAGCCGATCCCGAAATGGCCTCCAGCCGAAGGAGTCCCGGATTATCGTGATCTTCAAGCCGGAGCAGAGAGACCTATTGGAACTTCCAACTGTCCCTTGGGTCATTTCCCATGCGAGGAAAGCCCGGATCTCTGTGGTAAAGAGCTCCTCCAATATACGAGGAAATTAAAGGGAAAGCGGGTCGAGTAAATGTTTTCCTTCCTTCACAGTGCCCCAAGCTGCCATTTGTAACGGGAAGGCCGACTGCCCAAATAATTCCGATGAGAAGGCCTGTCGTAAGTACCTACTCAGCCTTTAAGCTTTGTTAGAGTAGCCTACTCCTATTACAGCCCCTCGTATCTTTGTATACAAAACAATGCCGAAGTAGAGTTTGAACCGGTAGCTAAAAAATTATAATTATGTACTTCGAATTTTACATTTTAATCCTCTCAGTTCGTACATATCCTTTCAAATTAAGGGAGGAGTGTTTCATGTATAGGCCGAAAAAGGCCTTTGGCCGGGGCCGGGTTGTATTTTAATCAGCAGCGTCAGCTCTTCGAGCTCTTTTGCATGGTAGAGTCCTTTATTGAAATTCTGGCAATGGTACATACATAAGGCTTGTGGTTTGTGGTAGAAGGGCGAGTTTCAGTCTTATAATTAAAACACGTAGAAAATACTGGTGGCTGGCTTTAGAATTCAATCATGATTCATTAGTACCTATTCTTTTAAAATGACTAAAATCCAGACTTTTAAATCCTGAACTTCGTATTTTACTGACCGGACTTTCTATTACAGTTTTTATTGAATTACGAGAGAGTAGGAAGCAGTGAATCGATTTTAAAAGAGCTTAGCTTTGATTCTGAAAATGAGACTCGCTTCCACTCATATGCCTTTCCTTTGTTCTTTCCTTCTGCAAATATTTGAGCCATTCTCAAGTACTAGCGGGAGTAGAAGGGAACAAGGACTACGATTTGCATAGCGGCTAAACTTGTCAGTTGCATAATCAGTCGTTTGAGTGGCCGGCCTATTTGCATTTTTATATGACTAAAGCCATTTATTGATCGAAATTGGTAGGTTCTACCGCTCTACCTAATGTAATGCGTGGGCCATTAGGTTGAATCTTTGCACATAGTGTGAGAGCCCTTGTCAACTCGATTGAGTGGATTCGATGATGGGTCGTTACCCATTTTTGAGGATTATGTCATACTATATAGTCTTACGGAAAAACGCAACTTTGTTCTATAGGCTTACCTTCACTAGTAATCCCGTAATCCGTGTGTAAAAGAACTTTTGGTAAAAGAATTTTAAATCCGTAGTGCATATGGAAGCATGCTTGACTAACGAATAGCATAACGCAAAGTTAGGATTTCTGAAACAAAAAGTGACTTTCCAAAAATACTCCGTCTGTTCACGTGTTTTCTAGTCCCTAGGAAGGACCACCTACTTTTTTTAATGAAACATAGTTTCTGTTTAATTTTAATAATGAGGTATTTTCCTATTCTGTCATTTAAGAATGTTTCCTTAAAATAGTGAATTTTATGAGCCCAAAACGATCCAGGGTGAACTTTAGGTTTATGAGAATTGGACATTCTGTCTGTCTAGAGAAACTACCTTCTATTCAAATTAAAATGCTATACAGTCAGCAATATTTCTCCAGCTGATATTAGTGTAAGCGGTACTGAAGCAGCAAATCCAGACTTTAATTTGCAGGCCTATCCTTCCAGCTCAAGATCTTTGTATGTACATATAACAGATAACAGAGTCTCCGGTGATTTGTACAGGAATAATTAGACCAATACTTCCTCTTGCGTGCTGATTGCAGATTGTTCAAATAATGGTTTTCAGGGAACGAGCACGACGACAGTTTTTGGGACCTTTACTTCCCGGCGAGGCCGGATAAGGATTCAGAGCTCGTGAGTGAGGAGTATGATTGTAAATGTAAGAGCACTCCATTTCGTCCCATTCTTTCTCCACAATCATAGTAGTAGGAGCGGAAATCAGCGTAATTTAATTAGAAAGTCTAGCCGGTTCGAACTGGTAGTCTCCGGAGTGAAAGCAGACTCTCCCATTATTTAGAGCTCCACTCCCGAAATTTGAATCAATTTAAGTTTACATAGAAGTGGTAACTAACTTCGAATCGGGATATGCATCCATGTATTTCCAGACAACGTTACGGCTCTCTCCCACTTGCCGGGGTCCCTGGAGACTGAGGTCCCGAGCCAATGGGGCCTCCTGACCTCCGACGGATGCCACTGTCAGTGGGACAAGCTCCTCTGCCAGGACCTCCATCTCCATAATCTGAGCACTGTGCCGTGGGACGTGGAATACCTGTACGTCCGTCCTATAAATGTCAATATGTCACATTGTATGAGCCGTAGATGAGTATGTCATGGAATATGTTGTTTGAGGTCAAACTATGCTGCAGTGGTGCAGTGACTGGAACTTAGTACAAATTCATATAGGCCTGTAGCTATAGCTGTAGAGTAGTCTGACACCTTCATGAATGTTTCAGGGACTTGAGCGGGAGTATCGTGGAAACACTGGACTTGAACAGTCCGCCCAGCTTCCCCCATCTCCAGCACTTGTGAGTCAACATTGATTTTGGTTCCAGTAATAATAATAATATGGATATGTGACTCAAGTTCAAAGAGACTACGTAGAATGAGAAGAGGGCAAGGGTCATATACTTCTTTGCATAAATATCACAGAAAGCTTTCACTAAATTCATTATTGCTTCCGACCAGCGGAGATGCATTCCACGTATTATTGCATTTTATTCTTATGTCAAGCATAATTTAAAGCAAGTCGCACCGAAGAGTCGGACATTCTTTGAATATTGAAAAATTCCTGTTAGATTCCATTTCAATGTAAGGACAGTATTGTGCATAAATTGAAATATATAAATATGCATTCCAAATTCCAACAGAAATTAATTTATATAAACTTAAAAGCCAAAAGAGCACTGTAGATCCTGTGCATACCTAGCCCGTTTTATGCAGGATTAGATGATCAAAGATTGGTACGATAGAATAAAACTTGATTATGGGGACGGGCTTGATTAATTTGGTTTAGCTTCAACAAGTTTTAGACGGCTGTGGGTTGGGTGGATGATGGAGAAAGTCTCCGAGACGAATCTGAATAGGAGAGCTTCGAAGGAATATGGGCATATACATAAACGTCTGGTTCTGAAGGCTTCACATTTGTTTTCTTAGCTACCATAAAGCCCAGCGTCTTAACGTGTAGGGAAAGCGTGGAAGGATGCGAGATAATAAGGGCTAATTCACCGCTCTAGACAGGCTCTTGTTTAAGCTCTATACAGAATTTTAGTTGAATGCTCTCATCTGGGCATGGGATTGAATTCCTGATAATATTTGTAAGGCTTTCTCAAAGTTTTCTAGAGTTTAGGAATTTTATGTACGATTTGCAGGCTTCATTGGCCTTGTAAATTCAGATTCAGTTAGAGTTCGGTGGATTATGCCTTGAACTTGAGTCTCATTGAAAATGGAGAACCAAGGAGTCCTGGGATCCTAATGTATACATTTATTGTAGGGTTCTCTCCAGTTGTGCCATATCTGAAATTTCCCACGGAGCTTTCTACAAGCTACGTAGTCTTCGGACTCTGTAAGTCTACCTGTCTATTTATCAAACACTAAGGTGCCTAAGTACCTAATTATATACCAAACTCTTAAAGTAGTATTTATAAGCTTTCGTAAGGACTTAACCTAAAAAATTAAGTAAGGTATACGAGGTCCATATAATTTATTGCCACCTGTTTATAAGCTATACTACGATATCTCATCGGCTGTTTTAACTTTGATTGATATTATTTTTTTCTAAAAGGTGTTTTATTTTTACTCAGAACAGATTATTTACATTCAACTTTACTCCTCCTTGATGATACTGTTTCTTCATATGCTTTATGTAAAATATTTGAGTACGTAATACGGAAAGAGTCCGTGCCCGTGAGGGATCTGTATGTACTATATATTCCGTGAATGATGTGTACTAGTCCATAAGGATGCTTGCGTGGTATCCTTCTGCCCACATATTACATACTTTCTCCAAATGGGCCGTAACGGGAGCCTTCCTTTTGACAAATCTGTCACTTCCGCTTAAAAGTCCCAAGTGTGGGATTCCTGGCCAGAAAGCACTCTTGTATTAAAATAATAAATGTGGATGCATAGGGAGAGAGCGGTGAAGAGAGTGAAATGAGGGCAGGCCCTTAAGACCCTCTCCCGAATTTATGTTTATTCTTCCAGGCACTTGACAGGGAATCAGCTGGGCCGGGTCCCGAGCAAGGCTTTCGAGACAAATATCAAGCTGGAAAAGCTGTTCCTGGGCCATAATCAGATCTCAAGGCTGGAGCCGGGCTCATTCTTGGGCCTACTCCTTCTCAACGAGCTGTGAGTCCATATCTAAAATATATCATGATTTACCAGCAGAAATCGGGTATATTGTTTTAATTTCGTAGTAGGTAAGCATGCTTGCTCCAACCATACGTACTTTCGGTGTGAAAGGATGGATTAGTTACATTTAATATTATACCTGGTTGGTATACTTTGCCGCCTACAATTTGCAAAGAGTAGGTTCACGGCCGATTAAATTAAAGATAATACGGCTGTACGATTCATTGAATTATTGACTATGTAAGGTTGGTGGTCCTTGATCGCTTGATCTACAAATTCAAACATTGCCCCCTTGTAATGCATATTGTAAGTATCCGTTGTAACCACCCGCTGTAACATCCGTTGAGGCTACCGATTGTGACCACCAGTTGTAATGATACGTTGAGGCCACCAATTGTGATCACCAGTTGTTACCATCCGGTGTAACCATCCGCTGAGGATATTGATTGAGACCACTTGCTGTTAACATCTGTGAGACCACCGCGGTGTTCTCCGGTGCACCGGTTGTTACCAAATATTGTAGAACCATCCACTGTAAATTGGTACCTACTCTTATTACTGCCTAGACCGATTCGGAATTTGGATATCAGCTCAAAGAATGTTTCTCTTACATTATCCATCCACGTAGATAGCATATTGTTAACGTCCACCCGAATACTTTTAAAACTTAATTACAGAGACCTCAGGAATAATCTGCTGGAGGGATCAGAGCTCAAAGATGCTTTTCACGGTCTCTCAAATCTTAGAACCCTGTAAGTACTTATAATGTCATAAAACGCTACGAAGTAGTAAGGCATAGTACTATCGAATGCAAGTTTACTGTATTGTATTCATCTCCAATGGAATGACTTCCATAATATTTTATATACATATTAATTATTATGAATATTTTGGGAAGTGTGAAATATTAAATCTAAACTGGGCTAGTGGCAGTAACTTGTTCAGATTGTGATTCTGACTTTGATGAGAGCTTATTCTAGAGAAGTTGTTTGTGGTCAGAAATCCGAGTCCGGGTTGACTTTGGTGCTCCTATGCGGGTTCTGAGAGTCCTTTCTGTATCTTTCCCACAGGCATCTGAGCGGGAACGGGTTGGAGGAAGTGTTGGGTTCCTATTTCAGTGGGCTGGATCATCTGGAGATCCTCTCTCTTTCCGGGAACCGGATCACTTCCATAGAGCCCAATGCCTTCTCTTCACTCTCCAACCTGAAGAGACTGTGAGTCCGCTTTCTCCACTTTCACTCTAATCTAACCCTCTGCTGTTAAGGCTAAGGGCGTTACAAATTGGCCCAACCTTTAGAGGACTTAGTCCTCTCCTCACCTCATAAAATATTTAGGCTGTCAGGCGGGATCTAGAGGAAATAAATTAGCCCCAAATGTCCCATAGGCCTAATTATGGTAATAGGCCATAGGGAAGGACCAACACCAGGCTTTCCCTACAGTTCCCGTAATGGACTAAGTGAATGAGTGCCTGTGCCTACTGACGAGAACAGGGGGCGAATGCATCTACAATATATTGAATTAGCTTAGTCCGCATGCAAAGAATTAGTAACCTGCTGGGCTTCAATTAATCATGGACGTCAGTACCAGATCAGGAGATTCTTTAGCAGGCAGCATGACGCAAGCCTAAATAGAAAATGTAAATTTGTTACAGCGTAGGCTTGACACTTGACTTAACATTGTAAAGCTACGAGTATTCCTATGTTGTCTACAAAATCTCATCCTTATTTACATACTACTTTATTTACAGATACTTGTCCTGGAACCGGGTTGAGGTACTGTACGCAGGAATATTCTGTAACCTCCGCTCACTACTTGATCTGTAAGTTATTGCTTTCTCCGTACTGTCTGGGGGTGCGAAAGGTACAGTTGAGGGTACTATTGATGTCTTTCAGAGCAGCATTACTTAATAAATAGAGTCCTTTGAAGTTTCCCTTAGCTTTGAGACCTGTGCTATGTAATTGAATTCTTTTCAACGGGGGTTCTTTCACGGGCGGGGAACGAATGGATTTGGATATGTATACTACATACATGTTCAGGACTCCCATAAAGGCCAGGGAATTGTATACCTTATGATTGAAGTGAAGCCTTATGGGTCACACTCCGACTCATTCACAATTGATTTACACCTTGCAGGCATCTGAACGGAAACGCCGTGAGCAGGATTGAGATGAATGCTTTCTCTTGCTTGGACAGCTTGGAGTCTCTGTAAGCTATACAGTAGTTAGTATGAAGACAAATATGTTTTAGATTGATTGGAGAATTGGAGAGTATGCATACTGATTAGTTAGTTTGGGAAGTCAAACGAATCTTTAAATCCAGTATTCTACTTCTTGCTATAGATTTACTATAAAAGTACTTAATGCTCCTTCAAAAGGCGCGTTTTACAATGGGATGCGTAGAAATTACTTGAATATCGAAATTAAAATGTTTGAGAGATCAGAATTGAAACAAGTACCTACCTAATTTATTTTAGATCGCAGTGGTACCTAAACTAATTTCTACGCATTACATAAATAGTAAAACGAAAGAGTTCTTCATCTCTGATTTAGAAACTCTGAATTCCATATATTAAGCAAGACGTAAAATAGTGGATTTAAGTATAAAATTTTCCATTGATTAAATTTTACTTCCCAAATTGAATACAGTCTCCAAGTTTCCAAACTATCTGCAACTAATACATATTGAAGTCGAAGCCAACGTAAACTGCTTTCTGGAGTAATTGGATTGTCAAACTATTTTTAATTTTAAAACAAAATAGTTGGATCTGAATCGGTTCTTAAGTTTCTACATATATCCTAACGTGTGCAGTTCGGCGGGTTATGTAACCTAAAGCTCAAATTCGCCTTGAAAAATTGATCTTATACTTAACCTTCAACGGTTATAACGGCTTCACCCGTACGGTGCTTCTTGCTTTCTAACCTCTGAGTAGGTACATATTTGTGGGAACCTACTGTATTTGCCAAAGTAATTACATCCCTACCGCTCAAGACGCCCACATACAATTAGGCTACTCCTATAACTGACTTTCCTGTTTGTTTAGGAACCTCGCAAACAACCGGTTCCAGGAACTGAGTAGTCCAGCCGAACTCTTCCAGAACCTAACAGGTCTCCAGCACATGTGAGTCCTAATTCTGTTCCCAATCTTCCAGAAACTCCGGAATCCTTGTAGGCACTTAACTTACGTATTGCCACCTTCAGGTGGAGATGACTTAGAGTTTCGGGTTATAAGGTACATATAACGACTCCGAATAAGTCTACCCGGGTCGGGCTTGTGGTTTCCAAGAGACGATACAACACAACCTTTGAATCAAAGTTAGGATAAGGCAAACCTAAGGCTTCGAATAGGACTGAACCTCACTATAAAGAAAATGTTATGGATAGGGCTACTTTAAACGCGTTTTCCGATGTAAGTGGTACTTCTCCCCAGAACGTAGTAAAATTTCTATCCTTGTGTCTTTCTCTCTGTACGTTGCGTACGTAAATTTTGGCCGTAGTACAGCGACAGTGAAGAGCAAATTGCAAAAAATGCAGATTCATAACCATGTTTTCTCATAAGACAGCATTAAACGCTGGGCTCAAATTCAACCATAATTACAGGAATTTGATTTAAGGCGTATTTTAAAAACATGATATTTATAATTCAGATACTTTGACCAGTTCTGGATGTGCTGGTGGGCACCCCACGTCCGGTCCTGTGAGCCCAAGGGAGACGGGATCTCATCCGTTGAGAATTTACTGGACAATATTATTCTGCGGGTCTGGTAAGAGTTCTGTTAGTTAAATTGAATACTTTCTCCGGTGAAAGTTTTCCTTTCTGGTAAGAATTTTGTTAGTTAAATTGAATTATTTCTCAGGTTAAAGTTTTGCATTCTCCAGACAAAGTCCTATACTTGTTCTTATAATTTATATATATATATATATATATGTATGTACTATATATTTTACAAAGTTAAACATTCTATTATGACCTCTGACCTGGCAGCGTCTGGATAATGGGCTTGGTTGGGATCGTTGGGAACTTTTTCGTTATTGTGAGCCGCCTGGTGATCCGGGAGCCGAACCCTATTCATTCCTTCTACATCAAGAACCTGGCCCTGGCTGACCTCCTCATGGGAATATTCCTGTTCTCAATTGCTGTTCATGACCTCAAGTTCCGGGGACGGTTCCTGGCGGCCCAGCACTCCTGGAGACACTCGCTCACATGTCAACTTTCAGGTGAGTCAGGCATTTAAAAAACAATCGATCCAGACCGAATCAAACTGAATGTTCGTGATTGTCTAGAAGCTATGATGCTTGTAACTTCCCAGTAATAATAATCTTTAGTTGTGCAGTGTCCGGCTCCGAAGCTCAATTTAGTTTAACTACAGTTCCGTTTCCAGCTTCAACAGATTGGAGCTAGTTCCGAAATAAATAGTATCTTTGTTACAGAAAATTGACTAAGAATTTTTGGATTCTATTATAATATTCTCAAAGTGCGAATCAAAGTACTGCGAAGATTGCAATGCTACCATTAAACGCGTTAAATTCCTAATAGTACATGCCGTTTTGAAGCTAATGTTAATATTCCCAGAAGATCATACTTTGAACAGCAGCTCTTACAAAGCCATGAAGCCAAGCTGGTGCTTACTGATAGACGAAATGACCTTAACTCTGGCTAATGGCCCATTTTGCAGGTGTTCTGAGTGCTTGGAGTTCCGAAGCCTCTGTCCTAATCCTTGCCCTAATCACTCTTGACCGCTACCTCTCCATCGTCCGCCCGTTTGCCGAGAGGCGGGCCACGCTTTCTTGCGCCGTCGGCGGCGTCTCATTCCTCTGGCTCCTTTCCTTCTCCCTTTCTTATCTTCCGCTGTCAGGCCTGGGGCCCGGGTACTTTATGAACGTTTACAGTAGCAATGGGCTCTGTCTCCCGCTTCAAATTCACAATCCATGGGACTCGGGATGGGAGTACTCTTTTAGCCTCTTCATTCTCTTGAACTCGGCCGTCTTCACGTTCATTCTGTATGCTTATTGGCGGATGCTGAGGGTGATCCGGGATTCATCTGTGACGCTTCGTACGAATCAGGAGCGGCAGGACGGGGTCCTCGCCATGCGGTTCAGCCTCATTGTGCTCACGGACTTCCTCTGCTGGGCTCCGGTCATTGGGGCAAAGGCACTGGCCATGTCAGGTACTGCAGAGGCTTAACCTAATCAACTGAACGTAGCCAAATCCAGTTATAACTCGACTGGAATTGGCTTTTTCCGGTAAAATCTAGATGTTTTCCTGTGCGAAATTATTACCATTCTAAATATGACTATGAGAAACGGAACTCGTTCTGGGATTAGGTATTGTGATTCCATCGGAAATGTACGCCTGGCTCGCCGTCTTCGTTCTTCCCGTCAACTCAATGCTAAATCCTATTATTTACACCCTGACCACAAAACTGTTTAGACAACAGGTAAAGAAATAGTAGTGCATACACATATTTCCGTTACAGAATCGCGTCTTCCTGAGTGTACAAATGCCGTGGTTCCTAAGCTCGGATTTCTTTGCAATTTTCAGCTTTCAAAGCTAGGGGCTGGATTTCGGAAGAAATGGGCCCGCAGAGGTCAGTCCGAAGAGTCATCCGTCTCCTTGTCACTCTTCAGTCGGGCCAGGGCTCAAAGGGTGGGTAATAATAATTTGATTCTTAAATATGTGTTTGTTATGTTTAAGTCTATATGAAATTCTACTGTACTTGAAAACGTTGTACGAAATGTTTCCTAGATAATAATAATAATAATACGCGGATTCAAGTAGCGTGCTCATAAGGCCATGACCAAATTCACCAAAACATTTTACCGTCAAAAGTAAAACAAACACTAACATGCCTTTTCTGCGGGGTCTATTTTCCGGGCCGATCTTTCTGGAAATAATTCTCCTCTCTCAATCTGAACTCTGTCTGCTTGACCTTTTCTCTCCCCTAGCAAACAATTACGACGTCAATCCATAATTCCCTGCGGAGTTCTCTGGCCGGAAGCGGAAAGAGTAACCTTCATGTGCATCTTGGAAATGGGAAAGGACCCGTACCCAATCTTAACCACCATCCTTCCATGAAACCAATGATGTAATTTCCTACGGAACAATATATAATTAAACTAGCCTGGTATCAAATATTTGAAGGAATTTTTTAAGTTCATTCTGTTCACAATTTATCTATGTATTAATGTGGATATGTTACGGTTACGAATTGGATGCAAGCCATAATTGTCACAATCATCAGAGTAAAATTATTACCTACCTGAACGACGAGTGCATAGAGATTATGCGGTCCTGTACTGTACTAACCGTTCTTGGAATGTAATTATTTAGGAGGAAAATGATATGTACGTGTACCAGGAGCTAAAGGGCGTATAGTTACATTGCATTACATTAGCTTAGTCTTAGTCTTAGTCTTCAATATTTTCGGGGGGTTTTAGTCCGATTAAGGCCATTATTTTTGGCTTGGCTTTAGTGGCCTTTGAGAAGAAAAGGCGCCGAATTTAAATACCCTTAATACAAATTAGTGTAAGCAAACGTCGGTTAAACTAAGCCCTACCACCCCATATCTCACTCTCCGAACATAAACGCCATATAATAGAAATTGCAAAGCTAATTAAAGAATTGTCTTACTACAGAATATTTTTATATCTACTTAAGCTCGTAATTAAAAGGTACTGAGAGCATAATTTTTGGAGATTAGATGGCTGTCACATTATTGAAGTCTTGGCTAAAGTCGTTAACGGTCCAATGGGTGTGGTAGTGTTTAGAGTAACCGGCATATCTTTTTTCATGAGCCAGCGCTAGTGCACATTCCCACACTCAACACTACTATTATTTATTAAAACGATTAGTTTTTTTAGTACTAACTTAAGTAATTTAGTAACACGACGTAAAACATTGGTTATTTGTGTCTACGAGGAGGTCAGAGGTCATCGTCTCGGTTCGCGGGTTTAGAGTCCTCAAGACAATTATACATATTATACGTTATATGTATATATGGACTATGGAGTTGGAGTAAAAGTTACAGTGACAGTACAGCCGTACATACACGGATATACGTAGTAATGAATCCTCTTACGTAAGTATAATCAATTCAATATTCAATCCGATTTCTTTGATAATTGTGTAGCGTAAGCTTGAGTAGTCGGACCTCGAACCTGTCGGTTTCTTCAATTATTACCGTGTTAACGCAGCAAATACGGTTATGCATTCGTTTTGTCCGTCCGCCTGAATGTCACCATCCAGTCTGATACCTACTTTTACATCTATAAACTTGTGTATCACTTTTGCTCGTTCGCCGCTTCATCGCTTCCGCGCGCCTCCTCTAGCTCTAACTCTGATGCATGATGATTATATAGGGGAAGTCAGACTACGCTTACCGAAGTGTTAACTTCGCGTCATGTATAGAGTCAAGAACCATAGCAACCCAAATATTAGACACGGCTCTTGTCCCTGGAATCGGCTTAACCAGTCTCCATATAAAGCACATATTCGACCTAACTTTCCGCATTGCGAATAAAATGAATCACACGGCGTAAAGGCAATAAACCGGTTCACCAGAGTATTGATTGGAACATTCTATTTTCGCTTCGAACTTCCACTAGCGTATTTAGTTTACTAGCTGCTGCCATTTTAATACTTTCTCGTAAGAGGTAGCTGTAGAATTACATAATTGAATATGTGCTCCCTTGCTCTATTGACTTTATTACCACATGGTGGCCATACAGCATACAGTTTCCAAACTTCATGATTTGCTTTCCTGTTCTACTAAATTTATTATTACATGCTGGCCACACTGTTTCCAAGTTCATCCGTATTTTATTGTCATATTCAGTGGTCTGACACGAAACTCTACAATCCATAAATAAATTTTAATAAACTACCAACTTATTACAATTTACGAGTACTTCTATTTGTACTCATGCTTAACAGTATAAGCTTTCGTAATTAATAGTAGTAGGTAAGTAAGTGATTAAATATTGTCAGGTAATTATTACTTACGTTACATTAGGAATCCATTACATTGTTTCTATCATTACATTAAGCGTCGAGTCACTCAAGTACACCAACATGCGTAACTTTGGTTTACCGCGGATGACGATAAGCTGGACGTCCAAGCCGTAAAACCGCAAATATAAACCTTTGTCTAAAGGGACAGGAAAAATGTTCCGAGCGGGCGTTCCATTTCTCTAATTCTATTTCAAAAAAGTTATGCGAACATTCATGTTATAGATACTTTAGTACAATAATATACAGCCTGCAGTCAAACAAACACAAAAGAGCTGGACGTAGACTCTAAAGCAGTCTAAATCTAAAGTAAAGGCCTTTTAAAGTTACTAAATAGTAGGTAATTAGTAACAAGTTTGTGATTTAAAACAACGTAGAAATCCTACTTAATAAGTTAGTCTTTCTGTGTATCTCTGCGTCCGCGATTCAAGTTTTATGTCAACAAAAAAGGCTCC
>JAQFZY010001060.1:0-18546 GCA_034696285.1 Hypogastrura burkilli
TGGTGAGCGTACGTTGAGAAATGCGACCTGTAGGTTGCGGATGGTGCAAAATCGGCTGTAATTTTATAATAGTTAGACTACATATTTGTTTAGATGCGTCCTTAGGCGTATTGTACACACGTTTGTATATATTTAATTTTATATATGCTACTTTTAATTAGTCAAAGCGAAAACAGAATTTGCCATCGATATCCGGTAGTCGAAAGTGAGGCTACCAGTGAAGCTAAATTCAGGTTAAATTAAATGTAAAATAAAATATATGTAAATAAATAAATTTCGAAAATAAAACTACTTGCCGTGATAATTATAAACAAAGTATGAACCCAATACAATAATATACCTTAGGTCTCAATTTCCCTCGAATGCACACTCTCCATTAGAATTGCAGGAGCCTGGCGGTTGTTGGCATGACACAAAATATGTTTCACAGGTCTTTTCGGAACTTGGGAGACAGTTTCCAACCGTTGCTAGGTTTCCGCAAGGTGTGCCCACTCCGCCCATGCAACCCTTACCGTCAACGTAGGTCGAGGCTGCTGCAAGACAGCGACACATCCCATCGAAACATGAAAGTCCTTGATTGTAATTGCAGTCTCCGCCTCTGCATTGGGCTCCCATCGTCTTGAGACACTTACGACTTCGAGATTTGGAATAGCCTTCCGCGCATTCGCAAGCTCCAAGGTTACACTCAGCGTTTTCGACGCAGGTCGTCGAAGCATTGCATCTTGAGCCGACCAGATTGACACATTTTTCCTTGGAATAGTAGGAGCTCATAATAGGTCAGTAGGCTTGATCAATAGGCTCCGAGCACGTGCAGGCTCCATCAGTGCAGGCAACCTCAGACTGACATTCTCTATTGCTCCTGCACTCAGCCAAGTGTTCACCATCGCACCGTCCGTCTTCACCGCTTTCATATCCTGCCAAACACTTGCAAGCACGCTTATTCCCGTGACCTGTGTAGGAACATTCTGACTTCCAAACGCAGTCCCTTGTTCCGTAACTGCAAGAATCTCCAGTCCCGATCTTGCATGACTTAAGCACTGTGTCACAGACACGGCTGTTCTCGCAAGCGCAAACGTTGTTGACGCAAAATAGACCTTCCTCACACTTCCTGGCCGAGAATGACTCGTCAATGGAACTAATTCTCTCACAAATCATTCAATCCCGGTTAATTTGTCGTCCTTCGACGCAGACTCCGAAATGCGGATTGATTGGATGCCCCTGGCAAGTTGATCCATCTTGACACCGATCCGGGCTATGCTTGAGAGGACACATAGCTCCGACTCTCTTGACACATTTCTGCAGGGATGTTGGATCGTAGACCGTTCTCTCGTTTCGCAGGCTACAAGCCTCGTTTGAATAGCAGCGTCTCAAACTGAGCTTTCCCTGCACTAACAGACCCCGTCTTGACAAGCGAGACCAATGAAGGAGGAACAACTGACGGACCTGTCGCACTTTGCATGTCGGCCCTGCACCGGAACGCATTTGTTACCACTTGGAACGGCCTGAAAGTTGGGGTTGCATACACAGAGCCCAATTCCAGTAGTACTACGGCTTTTGAACATGCTGTTCAGAGGACACTGGATGGACCCATTTCGTTGGACATGGTAATCAGCTGAATCTGTTGTCCAAGCCTTGTAGAATTTATGTACCTCTTCGTCAAAGAATACAGTGTCCCTTTGCTCTTCAGTCCTGCTGTGCGGAGCGCCGAATTCAAGCGTGAAACTGACTGTAAGAATTTGCAGAAATGGGAAGAATATAAGGTATTGGGCCTCCATTGTAGCTCCTGGATTAGAAAACAATGAACCTCTGGAAGCTATTTCGGCAAAACCGTTAGTGTCACTCTACTTGACTTCAAGTTTACATCCTGTGTATAAATATTTTTAAAGACCCCTTGATTAATTTTAATTAATATGGATTGGATTGCCCACCAATATAAAAATATATTTGGGAGCCCAAAACTCTGATTGGTAGCCAACAAATATTTTTGGGAGCCCAAAACTCTTATTGGTAGCCCGAAACTATATTCGAGAGCCCAAAACTCTAATTTGGAGCCAGATACTATATTACAGTAGCCAAACCTATATTTTTGGAGCCAAAACCTATATTATAGGAGCCACTTCTTCAAGGTAGCCAATTTTGAATTTAAGGGAGCCCGGAAAAATACTACCCTATTATTTCCAGTCGAGTCTGTACCGGGACGAATTTCCCTCCACTTGGAAGAGCTTGTAAATTGGGTTTAGACTGACAGGTTCCACTTTCAATAGGATTGCTAAACCTTTCAAAGACAATGTTCATAGGGTATGGGGGTGATGAATTTCGGGAACTGTCAGTTATCCATGGCTTGTAGAACAGCTTCTACAGATTTTCGTCCAAAATAACAACAGTCCCTCTTCATATCGGAGTAATTCGTGGTCAAACTGACGCGTGTAACATACATTCAGCATTTTTAGAATTAGGAAAAGTGTCATTTAGTTTATTTCAACTGCGCCTTAGGAATTTCAAACAAGGGAACAAAAAGGTCTTCCTTAAGCATAAATTAAGGTCAAGTAAGATCCGGTGTCAGTTGTATTGTGCACTTATTATTAACTGCGTAGGAATCTGGAAAGACAATTCGTGATTGTTCTGTACAGGTGTATAAACAGTACATTATGTTACTACCTAAAATATTTAAATACATAAATTACAAGATGTTGTAAAACACGCAACGTCATACTACACGTAACTCATTTCTTATTACAAGTATTTATGACGGTATTTTTCCCGGCCTCATGTCGGCCGTACATTTTGGTTTCTGTCATACTTAAACGCAGGGATATTAACGTAATATATTATGGTCCCCTGGCAGTCAAGTAGAAATATTATGGGCAGTTTCTCTGAATAAAGGTTTGTGGGTGTGGGTTCAGGATCACGGGATATCTGGGCTAGAGGAGGAGGACAATACGTAAGTGTCCTATTAAATTATCCTGAGGGTGCACAGAGGGACAAGCCCATTTTTAGGATTGGGTTTCAGGGGGGGGGGCTAAAAAAACATTTCAAAAGTGTCGTTTTTGACCGGTTTTTTGGTCGAATCGACGCAAAATACATAGTCGAGAAGCCAACATTGCGCCGGAGGCAAAAATTTTCGCTAATTTAGGGGTAAAATCAATTTCTTTGAGCATTTCAGGGGGGGGGGGGGCTTGAGCACTATTAGCCAATGCGTAAATACGGCCTTGCAGAGGGACCATAGGACAGGCCGTACTCTAGCTTATGTAGTTGGATGGAACTTTCAATTCTGGAACGCCGTGACAAGTGCCTCAGGCAAAGGCTCCAGCTCCGCTCTCAACACTTTTCACTTTGAGCTCACCTCGGCTTTCCCCAGCTACTTTCACTTGCCTACAATTAGAGTTTATAGTCACTGTCCTCCATCAAGGCTTCCCTGTGAGCTAAGTTTCCACTTATTTTTTATCCTATGTCCTATGGATGCTAAATACATAATGTAACCCAGCACTACTCATCTTTTTTCGGCTTTCAACGGAGAATTAATATTATGCAAGTGGTATGCAGGCACTATAGTATAAGTATGTACCTAAATGTCAGAGTGAATATTTATGGTGATTTAAAGATTACATCAAAATTCCTGGGCAGACGGCTTAAAGCAAAAGTGAATTTTTATTAAAGATTCTATAACAATAAATATTCATCCTCGGATTCACTTAATAGAGGCAACCGGCTTCAATATTTGAATTCCGGATTCCATTTGACTTGGGTTCGTACCGTAATCAACTGCATCTAATAAACATTTGGTCCAGTCAAGACATCCTGTACTTATATCTTTAATATTACTTTTTTTTTCAATTTGGTCTGTTGAATTTACAACGAGAGCTCGACGTTATTTTACCATATTAATATCCTTTTGAATGCCACGATTTACTTTAACGTAGGAATTTAAGCGTAAGCAGAGGAAGAGGCGGATTTCCTTTTCCGCTCATACTGTCTCTATCTCTATACGTATCTTTGGAATGCATGTATTTTATGCATTATGCATGGGCTGGATTTCCGGGTTCATTTGCCTTAAGCCAACCTGGGCTGATGCGACACTCGCAGGGAATATTAATGAATACATATTGCTGTTGTTACGGCTCGTACCGCTTCGGAGAGAAAGCCTTCCACATAATTTTCCATAACGGTAATGCGGCCAGAAATGTGGATTTGAGTTTAGCATCAACAAATAATTCTCCGGCGTGTCAAAATAACGGAGGGATTAAATCTATATATTGGTAAAATCTAATTTGGTAAATTAGACTTCTGCTTGCATATATTTTTTTTCCTACAGCATCAAAAACAGAGTCCTTTGTCCTTTCCGTAATTAATTTTCCTTTCAGTTCTCAATGATCCTAATCAAACCGAGCGTCTTGACATTAATTCTGCTGATGAGTGAACGTAATGAAATTAGGCCAGCCCAGCACCTGCGGGCCTTGGAGAAATACGTCTTAACGTCTAGTCTAGATATATTTATACGCTTTTTAGATATTTCTAGTATATACACTTTCCCCTTAATTCATTTCCTTTCACCAGAGTCTAGGAGGCTTGTTGGCTTAGTCAGATCGATTTGATTCGGCCAAGGACTATTTGTGATATTTGACTTGACTGGGTGAAGGGAGTGACACTCTGAATCTAGGCCATTAGCACTGTAGAAAATATGTGTATGCTGTACGTGCTTTCTAAGGGACTCAGATGATTTAGTGTAGTAGATTAAAACCCGGGCTGACAAGTTGCTGGAGCTCGGGTGAATTCAAGCCCAAAGCCAGGCCCAATCTTCTCCTAATAAATTGAAAACTTAAACAAATAAGGTTTGGGGCTGGAGAGAGCCCAGCAGGCCCACCCACCACGTGTCAACTACTTTCTCCTCCATATTTATACGCCCAGTGCCCAGTATAGTAGATAGTAAATAACATGTAGTAAATATGTACTATGTATGTATGTAGTAGTACTACAGTGGAGGCCGTGCCTGGCCCTTTTCCCATTCAGTATTCAGACCCGAACTTCCTGTCCCGCTAACCTCAAAACCCCGAATTGGGCGGACCGGGTCTCCTTCATTACGATAACCGACCTTAGGTCGGCACTAAGTTCAAGACTAGGCATGTCGTAGACTGCTTGCTAGCGTGGACCGTGGTTCCATGTATATACTTTGAATTTTCCTAGCTTTCTTATACGAAAATGGTGCACTTGAATTGTAGACTAACGATTAAAGGAGCTGAATGTTACTAACCTAACCTAACGCATGAATGTCGTTTATTAGACCTTACTTATAGCTTTAATTTTTTAATCGTTTCTAAATAAGATATATACAGATTGACATAAGCTCGGTTTTAAAGTGATTTAATCTACTGCACATGTCCATACTATTTATTATAATTTCTGAACTCTTGAAAGAATCTCAATTCCACTTGACTCAATGTTAATAAACAACTACATTATCAAAATAATCCAAATCCAATAAAAGTTGAGTCATACCCATGCCTAAATTTTGCTTATTAGGACATAATTTAATTTTCAGATGTATAATCCAACCTCACCTTTAATTTGGTCAAATATATAAACTTATAAAACACAATAAAGATGTTCAAATAGCGTGGAATAAATGTCATTACTGTACGTTCACAGCATATAATTGTATTTCCCCCCAGGAATCTATTCGGAACACGCCAAATCCCAATATCTCCTATGAATATTTAGTGAGAAAGTAGTCCACTCACCCAAGGACACGTCATAGGTATTGATGTACTCCGAGGTCATGAACTGTGAGACGAGTGCGGACTTTCCCACGCCGGCCGCCCCGAGGAGGACGATCCTGAACTTGGCCAGCTTGGTCTGGGCCTCGTCGTCAGAGGACACGGCGGAGCTCCCGCAGCAGGACCCATCAAAGGGCGACTTGTCCCCGCTCAGGTGACCGCTCTGCCTGGAGAGTCCAAAGCTAATCATTAGGTCGGCTCATGTTATGAGAGGACTAAAACCTGTAGTTACGTTCAGTCAATTAGCTACTCCTGTTATGACTCAGCTTCAGCGGAGTATAATTGACCGGGCCTCACGTCAGGAACTCGTTCATCACTCATGATCAGGGTCCCTGACAAGTTGGGCCTCGCGTGTGGTGTGGCATAATTTATTTAGTACACGGGACGAGGAAAGGGAAACTTTCACACGGGCTCAGATTTCTGCTAATGGAACCGCGGCGGCCCATTCTTCCTTTTGTTTACAAGTTCGGTGGGGATCCCTTATGCATTATACACCCACCCACGTCGACATACAAATTGATATTTTATATAAGCTTAGTCGCCACTCTTTCGTCCAGGAGCCCGTTATGACGATGGGTATAGGGGACTCCGCCCAAATGGATGGTGCACCTTCCAAACTGTGGCGTAATTTACTTTCTAACCCTATTCACTGCATCAAGGTAGTGTCTAAGGATTAAGTGCTGCGATTTAAAAAAAAAAGAAGGACATCTGACTCTGACAGCTTTTCCGTATATATAGTAGTTCAGCCTGGGCCATTTATTCAATGAAAGGTTCCAGGAACAGGAACTATAGGTACAGTTTTGGATTATGATTAAGGCATATAAAGGCCTTGTTCCTTCTCTCTAGTTATCCGATCAAGTTCTAGGAAATACACTCAAAACCCAAAATTGAATTTCTCTTACGAGAATCCAACCTTGTTAGGGCAAGTTCAAAAATGCCATAAACTATCCAATAATGGCCAAACACATTTTGTGCTGATGCCTACGTTGATGGTTGCTCAATACCCGTATTGGCCGAAATGGGCAACTATCGACCTCTCCCACTGCAGATCCACTAAGGTCGTACAGGAAATAATAGTAATTGGTGCAGGGACGTCGATACTTACAATTAGGTTGGAGCCGGGAACGGGAAATACCTATAGAACTACATAATGTACCTACTACACTACTTTGTGAGCGTGGAGTTACCTGCTGTTCGTATTAGTGGAGGACGCCATGCTAAGATTTGACCTGGATCTTCTGGGAATGAGTGAGTCACCGCAGTTCACAACGCCCTTCTTGTTAATGCTGAAGGTACGGAGCCTGTAGATCCCGTCACCGGTCCGGGGATTGTAACCTCCCTCGGGTAGGCTGCAGACGCGTGGGCGGACATGGTCAATTACTAAAATTAAAAGTAAATTCGTTCGTATTATATATTTGAAATTAAAAACATTATTATTACCAGAGTTCATTTAAATGCCTACGGATACTATACAAATTTGACTTACTACAGAAACAGATACATATTAAACGGACTGACAAACTGATAAACAGAAACAAAAGTGGAACACATAAAAGAGGTCCGCTCTTTAATAAGTCAAAGTCATTACTAAGCCATATGCTTCAAAAGACGCGAATTCATTTTTATACGGTATAGAATCAGCAAACAGAAGGGCTAGAGTTGTTCTGCTTTTTTTCCCATTCCAGAAATCAATTCCAGCTCCCAGTGCCAGTGTCTCACTTTATATTATAGAGATTTGGATTGGATTTGGATTTGAATTGAGTGTAGCATGTTCCAATGCTCCCTTCGAGACTTGACTTTATTGACTTTCCAAATTGCCTAAGCCGTAATAGACTCCTCTAGCGGAATGGAGTAGGAAATAATAATGAAACTGCTGGAGACCCGTCGACGTCTGACTTTCCTTTGAAGAGCGTTGCCGAGGGCCAAACCGCTGAAAACTAAGTCCTAGAAGTTATGTAAAGCCCCCCCTTCCCCTCATCACCATATAAACAAGAAAATAATAGAATCTCGGCAATCGTCCAGACTCAAAGAATATGGTATTGTGGAAATGGGGAAAGCTTTATTTGGGCCTTAATGATGTATTGGGTGGGATTGGGACGGGGCTGGCTGAAACTTCCCAATCCAATTTTGTTATCCAAAGAGCATTTTGTCGTCCCGTCACTTAGGGGCATCAGTCTTGGCCTTGACAGCCGCTTTGTCAGAACTGTCTCTCCAAACTACCAGTGCAGTACTTAGGCTCTGTTTACCGTACCTTTCAAAGGCCGTGTTCCGCCCATGTCTATGCGGGGAACGTACACTTCACCAAATGTAATAGGGGCATGTTCAGAATTGCATGGAGGGGGGCAGGGTGTGCATTATGGAGTCAGACATGCAAATTTAGCTGTCTGAATTTTTCGAAATCCAAATCATGCGGATTCAATAATTTTTGGTCGCCGACCGGAGCATCGAAAATTTTAAACCTTGTGTGTGGAGCAAAAAAAATAGATTTTAGCATAAAGAATAAAACTAACTTTGTGAAAAACTACCTTTAGGTGGAATAACGTATTTTTGTAGTCCAGGCCAGACCTATTTAATTCATTTACTCTAGAAACTGTAAATTCTTAGCATACGGCTTAATACTACTAACACTTCATATTACCTAAATCAAATCTAGCGTAACTAGTAAACTAAGGAAATAAATTACTTTGCAAGAATGTTTTTTTGTAGTGAGGAGTCAGTATTTTTTCCGTTTAATAATAACAAAACATTATTTTAATGCGCAAACAGTCGTATGTGTAGGGGGGGGGGGGGTTAGCAGCCCACCTTACCCCATCCTGCACGCTCCTCTGTCAGAGACAGATAACCAATGCGGGAAAGTATACGGTGCGGGTCCATACATACTGTATATCATTATAATGATATCAAATATTATATATAAATATTTGTTAGCAGAAACAAGAATGCGAACTTTCCGCCTTTCGGAATCGCTTGTCGATTTGAAATGTTGCATAATAATATGCTTATTGCTCAATCCTCTAAACTGAGTTTGGGGTAACCGGACCTTGGGCTCGTCGAAGGACGCCCTTGCTCATCCTGTCACGTTGATGCATTGTTTAGGGTTTACAATATTGACGCATCCACTTAAGCACTTTGTTTACGCCAAAAATATGAAGATATCTTTCTAGATGATTCTGGACCATTTCTGTCCATATATCTATCTACACCTAGTCCTGCTACAGTCAGTTAGTTGCAGAAACAATTATTATAGCTTTCAGAAAACGTCTCCGTGAATGAAATTGTTTTCCGTGCTCACAAAGCTAAGGTTACGTTAGTTTAGGCTAAGTTTGGCTGGGCTGGGTCAATTATCACAAAATAATCTATTATTAGCTGCTATTCTGTACCTAATCAAAAAGTCACTTTCTTCAGCAGTAGGACTCTTTTTTTTAAAGGCGTTAAGTACAAGCCTTAATTAATTGTACTCGGATCATAGACCTGGCCAAGCTATGTTTATGTACTTCATTATTGTATCGTAGTAATACATACTACCAAATAATATGTACAAATACTGTATTAAATATACAACATTTTTGGTTGAAATTCAAACCGCAGTTTCGAGCATAGGAAATGACATGTGCTAGAGTTGTCGTAGGACGTTCCTACCTAAATGATAGGCTTGAAATTGGAGGACCCAGGTCACCTTGCCCATGAAACCGGAGCCTATTATGGTTTCAGTTTACGTGAAAGGAAGGACAGATAATTCATCTTCTTCCAAGTAAATATGCATAAAGTGGGCTCCTGGAAGCATCCGCTCCTACGATCGCGATCCAGCCTCCATCCATGCAGCAAAAAAGGCTTGGCTGTAAGCATAAGTAGGTATACAGACAGGTACTCCTTCCCAGATCCATATATATATTCTCTACACGCATCTTCTCAGGAACTTTCTCCCCAGACTTTTCTCGGGCTGATCATAATGATGTGGGTGAAATATTGAGTTTGACACGAGTGCTCTTTTCCCCTCAAAGCACTATGTTGTCTACGATAGGAAAGTCTACAGTAGAGTTGCCTTAGTTATACGGCATTGCAGAAGGCCTGAATGAGCCGTACCGAATTCGGCAAGTTTTTTCGCATGCTTTTCCGTTCCGCATAGTGCAAAGATGAGCCTACTTTCTTCTAGCTCATTAATTTCAGGAGCCCAGCTTGACTCCAAAACAACTTAGGGAACTTTCTCCGCTTTTTCTAGGGACTCCTCCTTACTCCTTACGTGGGCCCGACACCCGACTACAAGTTGAGCGGCCTAGGATGCTCAAGTAATGATTTCTTAATACATAAGAAAGTTTTAAGTGGAGAGGACCCTGACTCTCTGAACAAGTTTTCCAGGAGCTTAAGGGCTAAAATTCTGTGAATATTTTATACATGGCGGGCTGGTTCCGTTAAGGGCCGACAAAGTACCTACTGTAAATCTTTGTAGGCACTGAGGCAGGGATATTTAATTTGGTTGTTTCCTTTCGGGTTGGTTTCAGTATCTGTAATACGTAGGTCCGATACAAAGGATATTAGCACTAGCACTAGTTATTACGTAGCTCCTAGACCCATGGACAGTTTTATCAAAGGCAGCTCACATTGAGACTAATTAGGCTTTCCTAGTAACGGAAACGTTATTAACTGTAAGTATATACGTATAAGGTGGGTAGGTTGATATAACGGATACATTACATAGGTATACATATGCACTTAAAGTATTTCCAGGAAAAAACAGTGAAAGCAAGTTCCTCTTGCTACCGTCTCCTTTATGTTTTTCTAGCAGATGATTTCCGCCTACGCCGTGTTGGTATAATTAGTTGTCCTCACGATTGTCGGCATGTTCTTATTATTTAGGGATTAGGGGCTAATGTATTATTTAAACAGATAGTACACGCTGCTATTCTTCTTGTAGGCTATTAATTTTTATTTATTTATTATTTCGAGGCAGGGTGACCTATAAAACTACATTAGTTCCCTTCCAGTTGAAATTGAGATGTTTCAGGCGAAGCATAAGTAGACCACTCGAGTGCACTAGTATGTTTCTGGAAGTCCTAATGACATTCAAACCTTGGATTCTTCAACATATATTAGTCCATCCAATTATATATCCGACGTGTCCTCATTGTTATACGTAATCCACAATGGCCTACCCCACCCTTATTTATAGGTGTGGAATTTCCAGGGCCTGCCTGCCCTGAGCAGATTTGGATCCCTAAGTCCAATCAAAGCGAAATGTCACACATAAATCCTAAATGATTAGAACGAATGCGGGATATGGGGAATGAAACGGCTGAGTAAGCAGTAAATTCTAGTCCTAGTCCGAGCCCTGGCTGCTGGCTCGAGTAAGGAGAAACAGTAGTTACTCAGGGAGTGACCTCGTCAGAACCAGCATGCAAATTCGATTTCTACCATGCTTCGGATTTCATTAGTCGGGTCGGGTCACTGACTTCAGAAACTCATAGTGGAGATTCATTTCTGTTTTATTCGAAAATTATTGGGTAAAAAAATAAATACATTATATGGCAATAAATCATACAGCAAGGGAAATAATTTAAAAAAAGAGGAAGTCAATATATAATCGTTTTAGAGCACCGCTTGCACCAGCTGGAATAACCGCGTAGACATAACAGACGGACAGGATCTTTACATAACCGGATAAACAGCCTTCACGCGTTTTTAATAACGTGCCTCGGATACGGGTCCTTTGCACACAAACACAATTCAAATATACTAATAGCATGCCAAAGTGTACTAATATGTAGATGTCGGGTCTTCTACTACCAGCAGCGTATTGTAAGGTAGGTTAGTCACGTCAGAGTAAATATCCGACGGCTGTAGTGTGTGAGGCTGGAAGATAAGCCAACTATTGAATTTAGTTCAGCGTTGTGGAGGGAGAGAGCGGATGACACGCCAAAACAAATAGAACCGGATCCTCGTATTTGCATTACTAAGGCCCTGGATATTCGATTTGCGATAAGCGGGGCTTATTTCCTCTTCCCAATGACATATCCGCGTAAACAAGCTGTCTCACCTCTCCTGGCGGGTTTGCATTTCAAATTTAGGATGCCCGGGTGGCTTCCTGTTATTATCCGGGACCTTGTTCTCACTAATTAAAATCGCTATTTTTAGTCCTAGTCTTTGAGCTTGGTTTTTACAGTGCATTTGCTAGAGAAAAAATGTTTTGTAAATTCAGATAACTGCGTAGTACTATATAGATGAGTTCGGGTCTGGTAGACGCGCTTTACCCCTCAGATTGAAAATTGGATAAGTAAAAAGAATTCTGATTACATGAACCTATTCACCATCCGCATCCCCGCCTTGAATGGTCCTATTGAATGACTTGAGGGGAACTTTTCTGCCCGAAATATGTAAATTTAGGGGGCTATTTATGCAGCTGGACTCCTTTTATTGTTTTCACCAGGCGGGTAGAGAAGGTGAGCTCCAGGCCTCCCGTGATCTTCCTGGAGAAAGTTGTCCTCCTGATTTAGCGTTTCGTCAAGGATGGGCCTAATTTCGTATTCAGAGCAGATTCATGACTCTGTCGACAGAGATTTAGGCGGACGTGTAGGAAATCCGCAAACCTCTTTGGCTCTGATGTAAATTCAAGTGGACTAAATTCAGAATTCGGGGAGGGCTACCGCTGGAAGTTTCAATTTCCCGGAACTGCAAGTCAAGAGCATTTTTTAAACCACACTCTGATGTTATGGTATGGTAATGGTATGCGTAAAAATGAAGGGGAAAAAGGATAGCACGTAGAATGTGTCCTGCATGGGTCAAATTAGGGAATTCGAGATCCTGAGGTCTAGGTCGTTTTTTTTAGCTCGTTATTTCGCTGCTAATCACTAACCCAAACCTATGTTATAATAAGCTCTGATTGCGCATGCTCACTGATCGTTGGTGGCATATTTTGTTTTGATTTGTTTAAATTCAGGCTTGATTACACAAATTTCGATACTCGACTATCGAGATATCGCGAAGCAGTCTCGATATGAAAGAATCCTATAGTAGTATCCCGAATACCCTCATTAAGAGAGTAACGGGATTGTAGGACCTTCTAGCGCCAAGAGGAATCAGGCCTTATAAAATAAATTACCAGGCTTGACTACCTTCATTAAGAAAGTTAGCCTGCGGTAGCAGCTCTAATCTAATTATTCCGCCCAATGTCTGCATTTCCGTATTCCGCCCGTACCTTCAGAACCTGAGCCTCTAACTAAATAGGTAAGGTATCAAGTGCCCTAAAGCAATTTCCGCGTTCCAGATTACCAGAAACTAATGAAATAATTTAATTTACAATACAGCACAGAGCACACTACACTCTTCCCTGGAAATCAATCTAAAACTCGGCCAACTTCATTAGCGCTCCATACTTTGGTCCATTGACATCTATTTAAGAGCATTTCTCACGAGCCCACCTTAATTAATACTGGTGAGCTGCAAAGCAGAGCTCCAATTCTAAGTTAATAGGTCCCAATTGTGGGCGTACAATTGAATAAAAGTTGAAAAGTATTGTCGGCCTACACTTTGATTTAACATATAGAAGAGGCAGTCGAAGCTGTGGTAGTACTTCGATGCCGGAGAGAAAGATTGTTAGAAGGGAGGAGGCGAGAGGATTTTGGGTTCAATAATTCAATTTATTTAATAGGTGTTTCTTCTAGAAGGAAAAGAAGAAAAAAATCTAAATCCACTTAGGGGTTGCTCGGCAACCCGTCCCTGCCCTGGTCCACTAATGACCATGACGGAAAGTAGTGGAGATAAAGCCGAAAGGATTTCTTAAGGCCGGGATAGCGCTCCCGACGTTCACACGCCACACCTCCTCCACTTAATCCTTGTCTAACAGAAGACTCTGATTCTATTATTTTCGATCTTATCTAGAAACTCTACGCCTTGTTTTGCAACTGACTTGTTCCTTCGAGTAGTGCTTCGTACCATCCGGACCCGGATTCGGATTTGGACAATTCAGATACAGGAGATGATTAGCTTTTAGACGTCAATGGAAGACTCTAGGCACCGAATTACGTTGAGACAGGGCTTACGTAAAATGCAGCTATTTATACTTATACTACTAGTTAAGCGCTAAAGTCATATCTGAATTTTCATAGTTCTCGATTTAAGAAGTTACCATATAACATATTTACTACAATACAGTAGGTATTGATCACCGACAATGATATTAGCGAACTGTCTTGGAAGCTATCTGTGGATATCACTTACTTAATTATAAGGCATTCCGAAAAATGAATAACTTAAATGGCGAAAAAACAGTATGGCAAAAATGGTCGAAATCGTTTTTTGTCATTGATTTATTAAAATTACCAACATGGCGAAAAAATTCAAAGCGTAAAACTAAAATGGCGAAGATTACAGAAATTAACATTCTTAAGTTAAATTACTTATACTTATCAAGGAAGACAAAGTTAACTTAAAAAGGTACCTAACGTTTTTACGATGTGAGATAACACGTTACCTGGAGAATTTCTGAAATAAAAGCGCTCCAATCTCGTAAAATGAGATAGCTCATCGGCTTGAGTCAACCTCACTCCATAAAACAGTCATATTATTTTTGCGGATCACTAACTTGAAATCTTTTGCCCTGTACCTATTAATACTTCTCCCCAACCTTGTTTGGTCTCGAAAATACTGTTGTGAGCAATCGGGCAAATTTTCAACCATTCTGGCCACCGTTTCGACCGTTGTAATTTCTCAGTTTTCTTTTACTACTGTAGTACGGTGATTTCAGCCAAGCTGGGAGCAGCGATACAAATCCATAGATTAGGGGGATGATTCAAGTGTAATCTGTTATGGGCCCAGGATTTACCTTTTCCGTGTGACCGAATAGCATTCCGCGCTATGAATGAAGCGCTACATACTACATAGTATATTCCGAAAGTTGGGAATAATAATAATCGGTAATAGTTCACGATGCCGCTCAGTTTTTCTTTCGGCATAGGTGTATCCACTCCACAGCAGGCAACTTTGTATGTAACTTTGTCTGAGTCCATTCACGTATTTTTTTGTAATAGGCAGCCATTTCACAAAGTGACTCCAAAACAGAGCTCTGGGCGTATTGGACATTCTATACAAATCATTGTCTCTATACTTAGCGTTATTAATCTCGTTACTCAAATTCAAATATTATCTCAGCTCAGATTTAGCCTGTTCTCAGATTGCAAAACTGAGATGGAAAACTGAGAACGCGAACATTGGGAAAAAGAAATCGGGTTCTCCGTCAGTTTGGCGAAAATTTTTCTAAAAACTGACCCCATACCTATTTATTACAGAAATGCATATGCTTATGATAAAATCAATTTATACCACTTTATAGGTTAGCATCTAAATCATCGGCAAATGTAAATTTCTTCCGGTTAACAACGAGAATAATTTTTTTTTTTAAATTCTGGTTACTCATCAAACCTTTAGAAAAAGATCAACTCGAACGTACAAATTAATGAATGAAGTATGATATTATGTTTTAAACTACCTGCATAATATCTGGATCGGTTGGGTGTACTATTATCGTCGATTATCGTCCAATTATTTCAAGAGAAAATACAGAATATTTACAACGAAAAAAAAACCTTTAAAGTATATATATGGTGCAGTGGTATTTGTGAATAATACCTTATAAGTATGTACATATAATATCGTGCACTCACTCTTCACTCCGCACCGTATGAAAAATATCTACCCAAAGTTATTACTATAGTAGTACGCAGTTTCTTATTCCAAAGAGCCTTTCAGAGTTAAGTGTAAAGTTTCTCGGAAGATGAGTTAGGGATCCAGACATGACTTGGGGGGTTCCCTGGGCAATGTACAAAGAACAACATGGGTAGTCAAATCGTCAATTTGCATAACTATCATCCCAAAGTTTGGTCTCTGGTGTCCGGAGGTGAAACACGTTGGGAAAATAACTAGTACATAGAGCCATAAACCAGAACTAATGTACCAAATGTTTCGATGGCCTGGGATCAGCTATCCCGGAATCGGGGAATGTGACACCCTGAGTGCCACTTGCTATTTCAAGAATTCGGAGAGACAAGTGTGTATAGGCTAAGTGCTAAGATCCGTGGAATCTTTGTGGAGTAAAGGAGCGACGTTCATCGTTCTCCTTAAGTGAAAGTAATGACTGGAGACGTTGCGTGACTTTGGAGTATGATTCGTATTTCCATCAAGATAAAAAAGACAGATTTTGTCCAAAAATTCTAAATTACCAACTACAAATAAAACTAAAACAACCTTGTTTCCTAAATAAATACTTTTTTCGGCCAATACAAATAGTACACCTACAGGAATTTGTGCAAGAGGGAGATATGATATGGGCTGCTGTTGTCATAATAATACGTCATACACTACTTCTGACTAGTATATGATTTCCTTATGATTGTACAAATGAAATGGAGAATGAGACCAATGAACATGGCCTGATTTTTCAATTTACGCAATTTATCCATTTTTGTTAAACCTAATATGCTGCATGAATTACCTGGCAATTCCAGAAAATTGGACTGTCGTCTCCGATAGGAGGCCCTGGGACTTGGTGTCGGACTCGTGTCCCCTCCCGGCGTCCCCGTGGTCCCTTGGGAGTCCCTCGAGCTCCGGCGGGAGGCCAAGTAGGCCAAGTTCCCCCGGGGACTAATGCAGGGAGACGTTGGCTTAGACGTTGGCGTGGTTGCCGTGGCAGTTGACTTAGTGAAGTCCGTGTCGCATTCTGAACTACCTGTGGAGGACCAGTGGAGGGGGGCTGGGCGGCGGGACCGTCGGCGACGCGTACTCATCTCAACTCCAATTAATTGCTCAAAACGGATTCTATGACATGTGCTCAATTTAGACCGAATAAGCCTTTTGTTCTGAGTAAGCACGAAGCGTCTAAGTTATTTCACTTAATTCCAGGCACGGCTTGAGGGAGCTTGGACTTGGAAGGTTACTTTTCCAAGCCTCTGAGCGGTGATTATGACTGCTTGGTGGAAGTTGAACCTCAGCAGAGCTCACGCGGAGAAAGTCTGGAGCAGACTGACAGGGAGTGAGACACGATATCCCGGGTAATTCCTTTCGGAGAGAAAGCATGGAGAAAGCAGGACGGGAATGAGTATGCTCTGGCAACAGGATTCTATTCGTATGGCTCTGGGCCCTGTATACGAGTAGAGCTTAAACCATATGTATATAATGTTTATATCTATGTATACTATTTTTTTCGTCTTATAATTAAGCAGTACCGAGAGTCACAAGTCACAACTACCTATTAGTTGTATTATTGATAACTATCTCCTCAATTTATAAGGATTGCCCTACTGTTCCATTATTGCATAGCAAAACATATTTCTTTCTGTTTCAACCAATGCGGACATTTTCATTTGAGGAAAATATTTTCTGTTTACTAAATATACATTTCGAAGGCTGGGCTCAGGCTAAAATTAATAAGGTATAGTTATTACATAAAGACAGTCCTAAGTTTTTGTTTTTGTAGAGGATCCTGGAAGTTTTAAGTATTCACCCACCCAAATAAATCAGCTCAGAAGGTTTGAATTCACTTTTAATACCTAAGTTTCCTCAGCTTCCTCTTTAGAGGAAAACTTTTTTGCTTCTTAGTTTATGAGTTATAATTCGATATATTTCGAAATAAAAATGGTAAGATTAGCTTAGGTTACCATAAAGGAATATATAACTCAACGCAGCAGAGCTTTTATTTTCCTAATAATTGACAAATATGATGCTTAGGTGAAATTATGTACTATTAGTTGAGGAATTGAGAGTTTGTCATTTCAATGTGTTGATTTGCCAAACACGACTCGGGAATTTGGGTCAGGTTAACTTAGTACAATTAAGGTTATGCATCTGCTGTATTACTCCATGATGTAAGCACAAGAATTTTTTGACGACGAAAATAAGTACAATTTCCAAGAGGTGTCTTGTGAAGACGCGGTATGAGACGTTCCGGTTCGGGTTACCTGACGCAATGCAACACCGAAGAAGGCACAATCGTGCTTTCCCTGCAAAGTAAATGGCTGTATTATTCCATCTGACTTTCCCTTCCTCTCTCTGACTTATTCCATGTTGTGGCTACCCCAAGGCACTAACCTGGTCCTATCACTTTTGCCAGCGTTTTCACTCTGTCCACAAGGACTATAGTATCACCGATTCCAACTATTATATATAGCCTAAAATAGGCCTGGATTTTCCCCTGACTCTTTATGACTACTCGTGTGTATCCTAGGCCTGGCTCTGCCTTCCCGTTTCCTCTTCCTGCCTCCATTCTGAATCGTAGCCCAGGCCTTCTTTATTGTCTTGGCCGGATCGATGACCCCCTGTTGACATTTTCAATTTATTTATTCTTTCCATAATGATAAGTGAGAGGGTTGGATGAGGTTTGGAATTACGGGGCGGGGATCAGGAGGATTAAGCTCTCCTGCTGACTTCACCTCCCGGTAAGAGCATGACGCTTGAGCGCTCTACTACGCATCAGGCGTCCTGCTTATACGCTGCTAACCCGTTGTAGTAGGGACCGACCCAACCATTTCGAGTTTCCTGTGAATTTTCTATTTTAATGATGATAAGTTGGTAGTACTTTACGGATTTATGTATTGAGTCCCTAGCTAGTGCATGAATGCCCGAGAGCAAATCAATTCTATACTAATAGGCTTCTATTTCTCGCTGAAAAAGATATAAAAAAAACAAAAAAAACATTTACACAGTCTTATTTATACACTAGTAGCCCCAGCACCAGAAATTCTGGTGATTTTTGGTGGTTCACGATTTTAACAGTAACAAACGTATAGTGTCA
>JAQFZY010001061.1:0-18540 GCA_034696285.1 Hypogastrura burkilli
CTCAAGAGTTAGGGAAAATGAATGGAAATGGGATACTCTGATGCAGGTTACAAAATAAAATACATAAATATACTATGCATGTATAATATATTGGCTTAATATTTTTCCCAATGCTCCCCAAGGAAACATATGCGAATGTGTGGAAATGTGGTTCGACATAAATAGTTTAGTTGTTTGGTGTCGGAAGGATATTCCATACCGGGCAGTAGTCATACTGTTTGGGAAATATAATAATCCAGATTCTCTCATTCTCATACGTTGCTTTGGGATATATATTTTTTGAGCAGCAATAAATAGGATTTTAATTGGGATAGGACAAAGGACTACCTTTTAAGTATTTCTAAATTAATTTGAAGCCTCTACAAAGTTAGGGTAGCATAGAAATCATACTGTAAAGGATGAAAGCCGAAAAGACAAAGGACAGCTGGGATAGGCTTTACTTTATATACTTTATTTAGAGAAAATACAATCAATGTGGTCCGGGAATGGATTTAAAGTTGTGGACAATCTAAATCCCTCTGATTGAGCCCGTCCTGGCCCCAATCACTGACACTTCAATCTAATCCAGAGTACGAGCGAATCAAAATTGCAAGTGTTGAAAATGGGAAAACCTCACTTCGTTAGGCTAGTGCGAGGAAATGGAAAATACATAATATACATATTACACGGGAAATACAAAATAAATACGTACAACTCGGTACGGTACTAAATACATATGAATATATGTATAGGAAGAACACCGAATCTTTCGGCTCCATGCTTCAGAAACTGATTTAAAGTAGGAGACAATCTGGGTCCCTCTGATTGAGCCTGCCCTTGGCCAAATCAATCCAGTCATGGTAAGGGAGACCGCACTGAATATATGGGGAAATTACTTGTCGTTGAAAAACACTGTTGAAATACTCCCTCAAAGCTTGTATTTATTTTGAGAAGCTTCGTAGTTTTTCATACTGGTCTGATAGTTAAAATGATTCTGAACAAAGTCAAAGGTCAAAGTCATATCACAATCACAACCCGAGCAAACAGTAGTCAAAGGTCACGTAACCCAATTGTGAATCTTAAGAAATCGTGATACATTTTCAGCACAATTCGAGCTCTCAGTAAGCATGAATTGAGGATTTTGTAAGATTTAATATTAGTGATGCCTAAGGAGCGGATTTCCGGTTTTTAAAAAACATGGTTTTCGGCGGTTTTTAGGCTCTTATAAGTACCGGTTTTCGGTCGCGACATATACTTTTTCGGTCGGCATAAATCGGTTTTTATCTACAATGAATTCGGAAGTTTGGAATAATTATTTTTTAAAATATACATTTATTCCTCTTTGCAAATTTTCTTGATAATATATATCATGATTATCTTAATTTTTGCGGTTTTTCATCATGTTTTGGCATAAAAAAAGTCATATTTTGAAAGATTTTCATATAAATCGGAGAAAATGACTGTTTATTCTAATTTCTAAAAAAAAGCAAGTAAGAATCAGAACCGAAAAACCTCAAAAGTATGTACCAATATGCACAAATTCACCAAAAAACCGAAACATTCGGATAAATTCGGCTTTAACCAATTTTTTCGGCTCTGAAGTCCAAATCCTGCGGTTTTCGGTTTTATAAAACTTCATATATAGAAAGCGATAAGTAATTCGAAATTGTGGACATAAAGTTTTAGCCGATTCAAATGAAAGCATAAAAAAAGGTTCGGAACCGAAAATCCGCTCCTTAGGATGCCCAAAAAGTACCTACTTTGACTGCTACTGCTGTTAAAAAGAAACTACGAAATTGAGCAAATATAGATGTTGGACACAAATATGAAGTTTTAGGCGGTATATATCGGAACCACATCCGATTTGTATTCTGTAATTTACCTTAGTCATATTGTTTGGTATTATTTACTGTATAGCAATTATTTTTGAGCAGAATTAAATACTTTTTTTTTAGTCAAATCACATTTCCCTTGGAAATGTGAAGAAGTTGAGATGACCAATTCTGCGTCATTTAAACCCCATGCTAAATTTGAGAATTTTTTCCTCGAAAGTCAAATTCCCATGCATTGCGGTGCGGTTCCCTTTCTCCGAATTTCTACTTACACTCCTTTCCAAAGAATTCGAGTAAGAGGAGGACCAGGACGGGCCCGAGCTGCGTCCCCAACATCTTTCCAGGCCTGTCAATCACTCCGCGGCAGGACTCTAGTCAGCCGAATTTTGGGGGTATCCGGAGCAGTGCTGTGGGCAGGCAGGCAGAGGCGGGGAGGGCTCCCACCTTGTCCTCCTTGATTTAAAGTCCTCGGAGCCCGAAATAATTCGGAGTGACAGGACAGAGAGGGACTCACGACGGGTCGTAATAATGCCTAAGTCAGACTAATGGGACTTTCCCTAAAGCTCTTCCCGGTCGCCCACAACAGACAGGAGCCTCTGAGACTGACTGAGCCCTCCGCCCGATCCTCCGAAAATATTTATACGGACTCTTGGCACAGGCTAAGTAGATACTCCGGGACTCCCACACTCAGGCCGTTCCTCTGCCTCCTTGTCCTCCTAACAGGCCCTCAAAGGCTTAACTCCAACTTGAAATCTTGTGGAGCCGGGAAGGTAAATGATATCCTTCAATCCGGCTACAAGAACATGGATGGAAAAGACAGGACTTTCTTTGAAACAATACCTCCAAGCCCTATCAGTGGAGACCGGACCAGAATCAACTGTACCCGGGATACCGGATACAGAGAAAGTGAAACCGAAGCATTATGGCCTTCACGTAGTACGTATGTATAAGTACCAGGAACTTACATTTACATGCATTTGTGCTAATAGACCGGAGCCGGAAAGAGTATATTTTTCCGGAATATAAATAAGAATACTTTACCTTTACAGGAACGTAAATGTGCGATATAATTTGTAATTAAATAATTTGCGATGAACTTACTGGGTACTTTAAAAAAAGTCAGCATGCAAAATAAAAGTAGACCTCTTTTTTGATACCTAGAGTTAAAAAAATGCAATTCTGAATATTTTAAAATGTTTATCAATAATATATTTTATTGCCTCATTGCAATGGAAGCCATTTAAAAATTGGGATAAAGGATAGTTTACACAAGAGTTGATCAGGTTGGGTTGGGATTAAAGTTTCGGGATCTCTCATTAGTCAGCGCTCTTGAGGTGAGCCAGTAATTTGTTGTGAAACCATAAGTCAGTATTTCTCAGCTCTCTGAAAATACTAGGCTTAGAAGAATCCATGATACATACACCTTTGCTCGTAGATCCAAGAAGGGAGTCCTGGAAGCCCTGAGGGAATTGCAAAATCACAATAATTTCGCATCTCTCTAATCTGAATATGAGTTTATGTAAATATTTTCGTAGCTCCTGTATCATACGTAGATCATAGTACCTATCTGTGTACTATGAATGTTGGAGTTTACCTACCTAATACCTACATTTGTATCAAACAAGACATCATTTTTAGTATATGTAATGTGTAGGCAGGTTGGCTAGGAGCTCATCCATTGTTTAACTCTTTGTCTCATCTCTGAATCAGGTATCAGTTTCATGTTTCTTGTAGCTCCTAGCTTAGCCCAGGCTCCCTCTGAAGTTTTCGTAACAATATAGTATCTTCCTAATGAGTCAAAAGGTATTTTATTACCATAAAAATATGTAACCCGAGGTCTAGGCCTGAGCCATGTTTGTACTTGGATCCAATGTTCCAACTTTCTACAACTTTGCACTTGCACTGATAAAAAGTGATACAAACGAAAAAAAGTGATAAGAATGACGGAAGTGAGCCAAAATTCTAAACAAATTGTAAATGTGTAAATTGAACTTAAATGAACAAACAAGTACGTATTAAACACCAACTTTCGGTCACAGCTACGTTTTCTCTACTACATATTTAGTTTTCAGATATGATTCACTACTAGAAACCTCTCGACCTACCACATGTTGCTTTTTCCTTTCAAATTTTGTATCGCTTTTTATCAGTAAACCCATCGGACAAAAAGTGACACAAATGCCATTTTCACCGGAGTGATATTTATCACGTGGAAACTCTGCACGGGCCGCTCTACAACTCACGAGGAGGAGTAGTACTGGCTACTACCATACATACATTTTTTGTCTCCAAGAATTCTCTTAGAGTGATTCCTCTTCCTGCAATTTCTTTATTGGCCCAAAGCACAAGGAACACACACATCAATTACAGTACATATGGGAACAAAGGTCTTGGAGCAACGGTGAAGCCGAAGTCCATTGAGTTTGAACTAAGGGAAGTCCCTAACTAGATTCCGCGGAACATTCTGTCAGTACCATTGGAATTGGAGGCCTAGATTTATTATTCAGTTCAATCCCGGACCCACACACCTCGCATCCCTTCAGTTTCAGTCTCTATGAGTAATTGAAAAAGAAAGAAATTCCCTCCAGCTTACTGGTTGCTATCGAAGTATATGTAGCTATAACCTGGACCAGGACCCGGGGGCCTGTTGTATGAATGGAAAGCTCTTTCTCGGGATTAGTGCCAAAAAACAAGGCTCTCATTTTACAGAATATATTTGATGTAGTAGCGAAGCAGTTCCCGGTGGGCTAGACCGACTCAAAAAGACGATTGGCACAGACCGGATATCGTACGAAGAATAGAGAAAATCCCCCTCTGATGGATTTGATTCAAAGTTGGTATACTTGTAGACCATGGTACCTTGAACACGTTTAAATGGCCCTCAACGCGGTTCATTCAATGACATCTACTCTCGTAATCATTCGGTAAGTTATTTGGAGCTGTTTAAATGATAAAAAAAATGCTCCCAGTAAAAAGTCACAATAAAGCCTGAGTGCCCTGAAAATGATGAAACAAGTTAGCACTGTATTAACCAATATCGATTTTTTGAAAAAAAAATAAATGTTCACGAAGTCAAGTCCTGACGTCTGATATGGCTTTGTTTCTGAATACTCATGAGAATAAGCGAATTTTCACTTTAATTCGAAATACTATTATGTATTACTAGCAGGTTACCCGATCTTACGATCCGGGGAAAAGGGGACCCGATAAACCGAAGGGTTATCAACGTATCGACTTAGGGTGACGTTGTAGCCGTCAAAATGCAATCCGTGCACTACTGCTTCCAAGAAATTGAAGTCCAAGCTACCGGCACTCTTGGCACCGTATAAACCCGATCCGAGCGCTATTGGGTCAAAGAAATCAAACTTGGCAGTGCCAACACGCTTGCACATATTTCCTGCTCGATTGCAAAATGATGTTTGTACTCGTTACAAACATTTCCCGCACGGTAATGACATGATGTACTCGTTACAAACATTTCCGATGTGGTTATGACATTAGGTACTCGTTACAGACTATTATCATGCCGTTACGACATCAGGAATTTGTAGCCAGGGGCTAATGTCATTATTTATTTACGGATTTGTGTATTAGAGCTATCTTTAGAAGTGTGCTCTCAAAAACAAATAAAAACCCAAATTTTGACCTTAAATGACCACAAATCACAGTTCACGAGATGATAGGTCAATGAAGTGTGGAACTAAAGGTTCCCGGGATAATAAGAGATTTTTTGACGTATCACTCATCAAAATCGGTTCAGTAGTTTTGATGAAGATAGCGGACATCCACACACACACATACAAACCAACGATTTTATGTATATAGATATATGTAGATGTACCTACCTGTAGTTTCTTCTGCACTACTACATAGGTACATAAATCCTTTTTTTCAGATTGGCCCTGTTGCGTTTGTCTAATCTGCCTTCGTCAGAAATCTGAAATCAATATGTTGTAGGGTCACTGTGATTTGTTTCATTAAAATTAGGTTAGGTTAGCTTATAAAAATTCGGTTGACCTAACTAAAAAATTTGAAACCTAACCATACTTAAGATTGCGAAGCTCTCATGTAGTTCGTCCTGGCGACATATTAATTTCGGATTTTTCCTTCCAGTTGAACTCGCATTTGTCGACGTGGCCCGGATAAGAATTCTACATTCTTTAAATTTTTGACGATTTTTCCCAATGGACCTTCGTGAACATTTATTTTTTTTCAAAAAATAGTTTTAGGTTAATACAGTGCTAACTTGTTTCATCCTTTTCAGGGCACTCAGGCTTTATTTCGCCTTTTTACTGGGGACATTTTTTTATTTCCGAATTTTTAGGGGTTATTCATAATTTATGCTACGATTCATGCATTTTACATCGTAACAATCATTGCACTTGAATATATTTTATTAATATTAATAACGTTGTCATGGGTGACGCACATGAGACTTCTAGTACCGATAATGGGCATTAGATTTCCGTATTTAAACGTGTGTTAGGAAATTTACATCAAATCGGGCACTAAAAGGTCAGATATCTCCGGACCCCTTTAACCTACAGATGTGAAATTAAGTTTGTTCGAAAGGCAATTGTATGGGCAACAGTACTTTCATGTGTTAGGACTCGTAGGGGTAGTCGAGGAAGTGGGTTAAATGGACAAGTCGAGGTAGCTTTTCAGGGTTTTTGGGTCGAAGGAAATGATAAATGGAAAGTTTGAGCTAATGTGTATCAATAGGACCAAATTTACCCACTATTATGCGTCTTTAATTTTTTGCGTACGTTGAGCCGTTTACTCGCAATCGTTGTCTGACGATTTTTGGGGTGAGAGGGAAATGCATATCCTTCGGAACGAACCTTTATACGCTTTTTATTTGTTTAACTACGCGTATTAAGGTTACCAAGGCGTTCACTCAGGCAAAAAGTGGACTTTGGTATTAGTCCTATGCCGCGTGCCATGTTGCGTGTAGGTTGTAGGTGTATGTATGTGTAGTATGGTACGTGGTACGTTGCTTGTACTTCTACTCACTCGAGGGTTTTTTATATTATACTTCGCAGTTACAAACAGTAGTGCTTGTGCTCATTGTTAGTAAGTAAAGTATTCTGACTTACTACTATTAGGGACCAGTCATAAGGTGCGTACAGGTCTTTAGGTAGGTGGTCAGTGGTAAACAAAGTCGTACGATTTCGTACTCTATGGTGGTTGGGGGTGGTCAAAACGGAGGGTATGCACTGTTGCGTTGGTGGAACTGATCGTAGAGCCTTGAAACCCTTGTTTTTTAAATCCAAGGCCTCAGCGATAAAGGCAAATCAGAAAGTAACGAGGCGTCGGCTGCAACAAGGCTTTTAACAGGGCTCTAGAAATAATTCCACCAACAGTACCTACATGGTCAGCTACTGCTATAACAATAATAATTTTCCTGAACTTGATCAACTTTTGGAACGCTCAGATTCATATGTAGGCAGTATTACGACGAGTACGTACTTACGGAGGGTAAGGGGTCAAAAAACGCGTTCTCTGCTGGGCTTTAATTATTTTTATTCCAGAATTTAATTATTTTTATTTCAAAATTATAATTATTTGTATGAAAAAGTATATTTTGTAATATGAGTTTTATAGATTTTGCAGTTTGGCGTGATATACTACAGTAATACAGTACCAGTAGGTACAGAATTTGCCTTGCCTGTCCTACTGTGTACTTATCCGGATTCGCACCGTACTTTTGTTTATCTTAAACGAATTACAGTATTGATATTGATATGAATAAGTAATTATGTGAAACAAATGAAACATACCGCCATGTAGTAAGACCACAGGCGTGGCAGTCAGGCGCAATATCTTCCACAAAGTCAAAAATTTCCTTCTGCGCAAATATTACCTCTTCCTTCTTATAACACCACAAAAAAAGCAAATAATTTGTGTTGAAGTATGAGAATAAAACAAGTGCTCTTACGAGCTCTTGTGTGTAGCCCTACGTGCTACACGGAATGACGAATCACTACCGTCAAACGAAACACAACAGTGAGACGAATCACAACTTAACTAAATCATAAAAGTGAACCTAATCATTAACGAAAAGTGCTCTTACGAGCTCTTGCGTGTAGCCCTTCGTGCCACACGGAATGACGAATCACTACCGTGAAACGAATCACAAGAGTGAGACTAATCACAACTTAACTAAATCATAAAATTGAAACGAATCCTTAATGAAAAGTGATCTTACGAGCTTTTGCGTGTCGCCCTACGTGCAACACGGAATGACGAATCACTACCGTGAAACGAATCACTACAGTGAAATGAATCACAACATTGAAATGAACCCCATTGTTTGCTAATGTATTTACATTTCCCACCAATTTAACGATTTTTAAAAAAAGGTTTGAAAGAGATGTATTTCCGAATCCGTTGCTAACTGAAATTGACTTCGGGCGATACTTGCAGTCCCCCCCGGGACCATGGGTTCACCGATAGGCCGGAAAACTGGTTTCTGTTTCTCAACTGTACTTCTGATCCCCAGACCTGTACGGTCATTTTGTAATGTCTCATGACATGGTCTGGTCGGCATGGCCCCGGGGACCACTTCGAGGTCACCACGTGACCCCCATAAGTCAAAATCAAAAATTCATTCCTAGCATATGACCCTGCATGGCTTGCGGCATCCGAATCCGTTGCTAACTCGAATTCGCCTCGGGCGACCCTTCCGGGTCACCCCGGGATCGTGGGGCTACCGGTAGGCCGGAAAACTGATTTGTCAACTGTATTCATGATCCGCAAGTCCGTGTGGTCATTTTGATATGCCACATGACATTGTGTGGTCGAATTGACCGTGGGTGACCTCTACGAGGTCACCACGTGATCCCGATAAGTCAAAATCGAAAATTTATTTCTAGCATATGACCCTGCATTGCTTGGGTCATGCGAATCCGTTGCTAACTCAAATTGACCCCGGGCGACCCTTCCAGGTTACCGCAGGGTCGTGGGGCTACCGGTAGGCCGGAAAACTGGTTTGAAAACTGTATTCATGATCCCCAGGCCCGTGTGATCATTTTGATATGCCACATGACATTGTGTGGTCGAATTGACCGTGGGTGATCTGTACGAGGTCACCACGTGATACCCATAAGTCAAAATCGAAAATTTATTCCAAGCATATGACTCTGCATTGCTTGGGTCATGCGAATCCGTTGCTAACTCAAATTGACCCCGGGCGACCCTTCCGGGTCACCGCAGGGTCGTAGGGCTACCGGTAGGCCGGAAAACTGGTTTGACAACTGTATTCATGATCCCCAGGCCCGTACGGTCATTTTGATATGTCACATGACATTTTGTGGGCGGCATGATCCCGGGTGACCTTCCGGGGGCGCTGGTGGGTCACGTAGGGTTCCAATCATGGGTAAAACCCTATATTGACATTCCCTATGCACTACTGGTCAATTTGATGTGTCACATGTCATGATCGGGTCGGGTTGACCTTACGGGGTCGCCGATAGGGGGTCATGGGGAGTCACTGATAGGGTCAAATCACGTGTTGCATCCCATATTTGTGATCCCGAGGTGCGGAGAGAAATTTTGATGTGCTACATGCCTTACTTTTTGAAAATTTCGTAAAAGGTCGTTTTTGACCAACTTTGACCCACCCAGAAGGGGTCAAGGAGTCGTTTGCCAGAGTGGGCACATTGATTTTTAGAATCTACGCAAAAATTTGAGTTTAGAACTGTTGAGACCATGGTCGTACGTTCTTTCGTGCCAATTTTGACAAGCCCTGTGTTATAGAGAGGGAGTTTTGGACTAAACTTAATAGTATATTGTTAACTTTAACCTACCCAAAATATTCTCCTGTACTAAACATCTGCATGGAAGATTTTGTACGCTCGTGATTGTAATGTACATATTTAAACTTAAGACCTTAACCAAACTCCTCCCCTATGATGTCTTATGGAGGTTCAACTCTGGTTATACGGGCAGAAGTGTGTTTTTTTCTGAAGGATGTACACATACGTGTTTCATAAATCTACATCTCCTACATAATGATTCATGTCCGTTACCAATCCTAATCCTAATCCTAATCCTATATAGCAAACCATAAGCTCGGTCGGAATAGCTTAAAATAGTTAGTGAGACTTTTGAATACTACCCATAACCCATACCCACATATTGTGTAACTTGGGAGAGGAGGAGCGATTAGTGATGCTTGAGTTATGCTATAAAGTGGTACTAGTGGTACCGCGAACCCAAAACCTGAATCCTAGTTCGCCGTGGTATGTCATATGGTGGTGGTGAGGAGCAAATTGACCGCTGTTTACTAAATTGGCCTTGTACTATATTTTGTACTTTAAATTCCAGAAGCTGCTTGATCAATAATGTCCATGGACAATGTATTTCACCCGAATGAGAGGAAATGGATCTCCCCTCTCATCCATCCCCAAGAAGAAGTGGAGAAGTTAGCGGCTATGAAAAAGGCGTTTATGGAACGAGTTGATTCAGCCTCCGTGGGCCTTCTAAAGTTTCACGAGGAAGAGGAGGAATTGACAGAGATTGGGGAGATGTTGGGAGAATCTGAGGTGGCTCAAATCAAGAAGCGGGTCTTCGGGGTCGAGAAGGTCAAAGGGAAGAGCAGGAAGGAAGAGGTGGATAATCCCGACGCCGGGGACGAAGAGCCCGGCTTCCATTTGGGTGAGGAGTTTGACTCACTCTCCGAAGAGTCAGAGGATGATGGGGAAGGAGGGTTAGGGTCAGACAGTACGTCAGACTCTGGCTCGGATGATGAGGACCTCAGAAAAAAGGGCCATCACCCGAACCTGGACGAAATCTTCTTCGGATCCGGCGACTCAGAAGAGGAGACGGGCCAGGTTCCAAATTCTGATCTACCTCCTCCAGTCCCAGAACCCGTTGATACTAATGTCGTCTCCGACCAGGATGGGAACCCGGTTCCTGACCCGGCATCTCTGGATGAGGCAAAGGAAGAAAGAGAGTTCAGGAAATTCGAAGAGTATGCTTTCAACATATCTAAGAATAGAATCACTAAGCAGCTCCAGGAAGACTTGAGGTCTCTGAAGTACCTCGTAATGCTGGAAACGGGAATCACGAATGACAAGTTGGGGAATGACAAGATAAAGAAATTGGCTGCAGAAACAAAGTAAGCTGATTCTCATTTGACATTCACTTCACAATATAGTATCTATGTAAAAGGGATCATTTAAACAATTACTATTTATATTGATACTATTTAAATTAAATTCTATTAATACATGGAATATAGTTAGTAGGTTAGTACATCATTCGTTTTATGAGGATACGCTTTAATTAATTTTGAAGACATTCGAAATGCATTAAAATATGTAGAAAATGTGTTGCAGTCGTTCTTATACTACCTTAATAATTGACAAATCGAAAGTAGCACAATTCCATTTAAAGAGTAATACATTTTAATATAAAATGTATCAGTCTAATGATCAGTTGCACGGGAAGGACAAACTTTGTCGTGATTTCGGCTAATATTCAAAGCTGTTAATACTTGGACATGTTTGCTACTTGAGCTCTTTTATGGTTCTCACTTTTCACTGTCCGTCTGCAACGCCGTAATAACTCAAGAACCACTGAACCAATATAAAAGCTCTTTTCACCAATCGATCTATAATTTCGCCTTACCGCTGACCAGCTATTGTAGACTCTGCTGTTATTTCAAAGCTGTTTTAATTTATGGATTTCTGCGATGTTAAACCCGTCGGGACAAAGGTAAAGGCCAACCATTTGTTAACGCCAATAACTCAGGAACTACTATGCTCATTCAAAACGGTCTTCACCAATCGTCTACTTATGCTGGCGGGGTTAGGGTCAAATATCATCGTCACGCTCCGCTCTTAGGCTCCCGTTTACAACTCTTTCTTCTCTTTGCAGTCCCCATCTCGGATCTGTTCACGGGGAAGTGATGGTTGATGAACCAATAATCCAAGGGTCTGAGCTCCCACTTCTGGCTGGTCCAATCCGTAAAGAGGCTCTGAAAAATCTTGCCTCGTTGGAACTTTATACAAGCCTATGTGACGAGCCTGGGAGATACCAGTGGGCGATGAGCCCTGTGGTGGAAATTTTGACAGCCCAGCGCGCTAAAAACCCTCAACAAGAATTGGTGAGTGCTTATTCGGATTTTCGAGAAAATCGTTTGCATTCCTGTTCCTTTTAGTGTCCTGTATTTTGATTTGCACAAACAGAAAACAAGTAGAGTTGATGGACAGGACTTACAGGATTCTATCACTGTCGCTCCAGATGACTGTGTTATCACAGTTGCAGCCTATCAGTCTTATGCCCAGACGGAAGGCGCTGTTGCTGGTGACCTCAAGACGTAAGTAATTTGGCTTATCTATTATTTTTGTGTGTCATGGTAGCTGTTTTGATCTCTAACTCAACGCCTCTGTTTCAACACAGCATTCAGGAGCCAGAGTTTGCTTTCGAAATTGAAGTACTTGGAAGTCACTCGGTTGCGGATTTAGCGAAGATGATTCGCTGTCAAAGCGATTTGTACTGTAAACAGGAATTCGACGCCCCAACCATGGCATCAAGTGCCTCTAAGGCTTTCGAGAACTGCAAGGAATACCTCGCAATGGTAAGTATGGGTAATACAATTTTTTTAGTAGAGTATTTCACTTGAGCGTATTGTGCCGTAAATGTATTCAATTTCGTTCCAGACCAAGTACCCAGAGTACGCCTTGTTTATCAATGAGACGCTGTACACTTACCCAACTCAGAAGGTGGGACCAGAAACTGAAGCACGAGAAGGCGGGGGAACAAGCAGTTCAGGACGGATCAACGCTACTGGAATCATGAAATGGGCAAAAGATCAAGGGCCTCACATCGGGAACATTTTTGTTGGAGACGTCTCCACTAAGCTCAAGGACATCAAGCTCCGTCTTGGGTATCCCTATGTATACATACACCAAGACTCATGTGAACACCTGGTCGTTTTCAACAAAATTCGGTAATTCATATGAAACTTTTAATATTGATTCTGAGTGCCTAGCTCCTTTCGCAGCCTTTTCCGCTAATTTAACCTGGCTCTACTACGAAGTAATTTTTGTGTACTGCTAACAGCCTCCCCCGTGAATTAGAGCTGGAAAAGTTCCCACTCTACCGTCGTGTTGCGAAGTTTTCCACGAAATACTGTACTATTGACAATGAACACACTGCCAAGTAAGTATTGAGCTCATAACTGCAAAGTTGTTTTGTTTAGCTATACATGTGATCAGTGCGTGACACGCTGACTAACTTCCAACATAATCCAACATATTCTTGGCGTTTAGATGGGTTGTTGCTGACTGTGAGCGCCTGCCTCACAACCCAATGTTACTTTGCACTTCCTGCGTCAAGGCCTATTGTTTCGCGCGGGACGATCCGGCCTCCCGCATTGGGGAATTCAAGTTGTACCCTTTCCTTCAACTTGTTCATTATCTTTAACACAAACTCGGTAATCAATGTCAAGGGTCCAACACTAACACAAACTTGAAGCTTAGCAAGACCGAAAGTTTATTAACGCTTTTTTTTTTTAAATGAACACTTTCAAAGCCAACCCGGAAAAATGAAAAACTGACAGATGCTTTAGAAATATGTATTTAAAACATTTGTACACAGACCAGTAGACGTATTTTGTGTAGGTATTTACTACTTATAATAGGCAGCATAGTAAGTAAGTACACGGCAGGAAGTGAAGTCAAGATACACACATTTACTTTTACTATCTATATTACTAAATACGGTTCTGTTTACAATTACCTAATGAAATTAGTGCGTTTTAGCCTCAGTGTGACAGATTCCTTCCGTGTGTATCCTCTAGTTGTTTCCAGTGGTTCATGACATCGATTTAATTAGTACAAATACAATAGTAGTTCGTAGTTTTTTCCTTCTCGAAAATATATCTTAGGTAAATAGTACCATATAGTGTTTTAGTATGCACTTACGTATCTAATAAGTTTTGGCATCTGTCATCCGTGTACACTATGCCTATCTTTTCTTTTTACATGTGTTCATTTAATAAATATAGGTAATTTAGAATGATATCTAATGAAACGTTATATGGGTCCAAACTGGATGACTAGTGCTTGGCACGCACTTTCCATTGCTAGATACTGTGTTAACTGTAGAAACATTATTATACCTTATACCTTACAGTATGTATAAATTGCAGTATTCGCGTAACTAAACCATATATTCATACAAGTGCTTAGGACAAAATCGGGTTAAATGGAGGAGCCGGCAACGATCCTGGGTGTTCGAAATAACTATTTTCCTGGTAGCCGAAACTCCATACAAACATACATACTTAGGTAGTATTAACTTAACTACAGTACTATGTTAAATATGGCCAATTCAGGGGATTGGTACATAATTCAGAGTGAGTAGACTAGGTGTGGTAGGCATAGGTTGGGTACGGCCTGATTTCTAGAGAGTTGACCCACCACAGTTTTAACCACAGTGTAACTGTAAAGTGGGTTCAGGAACTTTTGTATTTTGGTGAACAAAGAAGTGTATTTACTTGTAATTAGTTATTATTGGACCACTATACATACATGCTTTGTAGGTCCTCAACCCACTCTTGTATAGGCAATAACAGGATCATGGTATTTATATACGATTAAAACAAAGAAATAAGTTCAGTAACACTTAAAAAGGCATAAGTATCCAAGATAAGTATCGAGAACACAGTCGTCAGGCTCAAGGTTCGATTTATTGGTCCTAGGTGAAATTAACGGCTTTAGTTTATCGACAGGTGAAGTGATAAAATTTGTATGATCGAGAGACATGCTTATCGAGGTTGATGTTTATCGAAACTAATTTGGTCCACAGACCACAATTTGTTTTTACAAAGTTATTTAATGAACACACGATCTTACATATACGGGGAATTACGTAAGTTAGCAGTAAAAATTTCTAAATTTTATGTTTTAAAAACATCATAATAATTGGGAAAGAAAGTTCATTCTTTTTTTTTCACGTGTGTCCCCAAGTATGAGTGTATGTAGTATGTGTGTAAACACTTAAATCCAGCTTTAAGATACGGGATGTGTGAGGTTGTTGTGTATGTCTCCACGATGTTACACAATTTTTCGTTAAGCTCACGGTGCTTCTTCGCTGTAGCTTTGCGAAGTCCGGACTGCGGAGGTACCTGTACGAGTACGACCGTCGTCGTCATACACAAGTAGAATTGGACTGACACTGCCCTTGTCCTTCTTTGATGCTCTTATCATCTAATTGTCATGCATACGTTTTTTGGCCTCTAGGCAACTTTCGATAAGAAAATCAATTTTCGCTTTAAAAATCAACTCGATCATATCACCGTCGATAAACAAAAATCGATCGTTTCACCGAGCACGAACTTATTCTTCGAGTAAAAATTCGAAGCCTTACATACGAATTCCATAACATCGTCGGCCTTTGCAGACGAAATACTTCCTGAATCCCAGGGAAGCATCAGGTCTTGGCTAGAGCCATGGCATCGAAAAACAGTCCGGTCTTCACGAGTAGGGAGATAGCCTCCTACGACTTGACCAAGAGTACATCGAGGGCTTGATCATAGTCATAGACCCTGTAGTTTTTATAATATTGGGACATAAAGTTAAGATTTTTAAAATTAAATTTCCTGAACATGGCGAACGCAATAAATTCAATTAATGTTTTAAAAATACTTTTTGCACTTACCGTTTCGCAAATTGGTCAGGAACCTCACAGAACCGCAGACATCATTATTGATCGTAGCAGGGACGTCTTGGGCACCGGTACGGAACATGACTTGGGGCATGGAGTAGCGATGGGTGCCGGTGACGTCGCCACCGTCGCCTGTCGGCTGGGGGTTGGCCGCACTAGCGCCAAGGGGCGCTAGTGGCACCCATCGGTACCCTATGGACTTGGGGCAGCGGAGCTCCAAGGGCTTTGACTGACTCAACTTTCTCACCGGACATGGATTCGAAACCTGCGAGAAGTTCAAACAATTACGAGTTTTACTGAACGGTTTCTGAACGGCGAACGAGAATACAGATGTCCGTATGTATTAAAATCATCGTCAACCTAACTGAATGAAAGCGCTCTTGTTTCTTTTAAACGCAGCGGTCTTTAAGGATAAGCACATGCTGTTACCATGTCAGGTTCAAAAGTTAGGTGCTCAAAAATTGGGAAAATTGTACTGAAATCGACACTTTTTGCAGTGTTTAGAAAATCCAACACATTTATTTATTTATTTATTTACTCACATGCTTCTTTGGTCCACATTATTTGTACTCTCCGCATACTCCAAATAATCTCGCAGATATGGAAAGGACAGTCTGTAATATACTCGTCGCTGAAAGTAAACACTTCATGAGGATCAGACGGCTGGAATATCCCGGCTGTAGTGGGCGACCCGGGTCTGGTCCTTACCTAATTACCAGGTATGGGTTATTTACTTAAAACGAAGCGACATGTCATTTATCAGTGAAACTGTAGTCGTTCTTTATATGGCGCCGAATGCCGAATCTATTTCTATTCGAAGTCATTTTAAGCCAAAGATTAGCAGTCAATATGTTCCCTTATAACGATTAACCTAGTAGAAATGTAATGTAAAAAAAACGTATGTCTTATATGAATATACACACCAAATATATTTTAGTGGCACAGGATGACGAAGAGTATAATGTAAATACAAACGTTTTTTGAAATACTTAAGTAAATATTTAGATAATAAATCAATATATACGTAAACATTTCTGTGTTTTAAAGCCAATATTTCAATAAATATTTCGGCCGTTTTACGTAAATAAATAACCCATCCCTGCTAATTACTCCTGGATACTCCAACCTAATTCCAAAAAAAAATTCACGCATTTCAATTTTTACTTCACACCTCGGCAACTCCTTTAACGGTGAATATGTTAGCTTATAATTGCAATAGCAGTCCGATGATCGTATGAATGGACGGAGGCTTAATTCAAGCAATAGTGGAGACCAGGAATGGGTCCGTATGTTTCTACAGCAAGGGCACGGTGAGCCAGGGTCCATCGGACTTCCAAAAAACCGAATAGATTTGCTCTTCGTGGCGTATTTTTGCAAAATTGCACCAATTCTGCATAATATCAGACACAAAACAATGGACCAGCTTTACATTGGTTTCAAAGCCGTATCTTGACTCCTTGACCTGCTTCAGGTCACGTATATGTCACATATGGATAAACAATCAGATGACTGGGTAGGAGGTCAAGGAGTCAAGGTGCGGCTTTGGTGCCAATGTAAACCTTGTTGAGCATCAAAGTCTATATAGAATATCGTGCCTTCATGTAAATCGAAAACACGAGCATTTTGTACTTATTAAGTGTCTTGTCCTATCTGTTATTTGCTTTAGCTTCCTATTAATTGCGTCAAAATTAGGTATATATAGTAATCGTCCATGGACACCGTCAACTGACATACATCAACGATGCAAAATGGAAATAGGACTACTTTGTAACTTCCGAAGTTGGAAGTCCTGAAGCATCATCAGAACCATCCGAAGCATTCCATTTGAATCTTAACCACAAAATTAAAATCTAAAAAGATCCATAGGGCAGTTTCGTATTTTGAGTTCAAGTTCAAATGAGTTTCTCCATATTTCCAGAAAGTTTAACGGTGAGACTCTGCCTAGGATACATTTATTGCCATAATCACGATTATATCCGACATAGGAGAAGTTGAAGAATATACAAGTTTGTAGTTCTGTGTGCTACTGCTAACTGCTACTAATTATGTATGTACTACGTCCGCGCATTTATACCTAACTGATTGTTAAGTATAGGTAGTACATACGTACATATGTATATAGATATGTACAGTGGTGTTGAACACTGAACATGGATGGTGAGTAACCCCCTGATCTATACGTGCTTAATAATCTGGGTCGAAATTTTTTGTGACACGCACAAAAATATAGCCTGGCTACACAGAACTACATATTATGTACATATACGGGAATTTTTAATTGTTTTTAACAATAAGAGGTGAAGGTATACAAGGCCCACCTCCGAACTTGGTTTCTGTTTTATTGTAATCAAAATTATAAACACAATTTTGTTTGACAGCATTAAGAATTTCGAGAGTTATCGCACCAACAAAAACAGAGCAAAGTAATGTTATAAACTGTATTTACAATCCACTTAATAATATCCATAGCTTCTATTATGCTTTTCCTGTTCTTTCAGATTGCATATTGCAACAAGTAAAGAGAACGATTTTGAAGGAATCTCTCAATAAACCAGTTCGCTATTTTACAGTGCAGATCAGAATATAGTTTATTACTATTCAAAGCTTACGAGTACGTCTAGAAAACCATATTATTTTAGGACTGTGTGTTACTATAATCAATTATCAGTGTTAAGTATTAAATGTGTCCAAATCTTCTACTAAACCTATAAATACAGCGTATCACAAAGTATGTCTTTGTGTGGTTCCTGACGAGGGAGATACAATAGTAGTTACAGCTTCGTCGTTTCCTTCTCATGTGAATACAAACGATGACAAACGTTACCTCGTTAAAATACTGGACAAGGAATAAATATTACTTAATTACAGCACATTGTGCAGATTCGACACGCGCTGGTGCTGAGTTGAAAAAGCCGTCCTGGTCCCCAACAGCTAGTCAAACTCCATGTCCATAGTTTCCCCTTGCTGAGCCGCCAGCGGGAACGGAGCCCTTGGGTAGGGGACATAGTCAGTTGGCTTCCGAAAGACAACCGACTGATCCGTCAAAAGGTTT